>VMDO01009970.1:26591-74543 GCA_007922755.1 Pedetes capensis | reverse complement strand
GGTAATAGCTGCATTCATGTTGTTGTTGTTGTTAGGTGCCGTCGAGTCGGTATCCGACTCATAGCAACCCTCTGTACAACAGGGGAAACACTATTGTCAGTGCTTCTCTGCTGTTCATAGGGTTTTCAATGGCAGATTGATTTTTGGGAGGGGGTTGCCAGGTCCTTCTCCCAGCCTACAGCTTCTGGTGTTCCCAGGCCGTCTCCCATCCAGGTACTAACCAGGCCCGACCCTGCTTAGCTTCTGAGATCTGACGGGATAGGATGCCACAGGGCTATAGCTGCAGGCAGCTGCATTCATAGTCAAGGTTTATTACAATCAAAGGGAGCACAATGGGATCAAGAAGAGAAAAAGGCAGAGGTGTGGCCAGGGTAATCCATAAACAGAGTTCTGATTTTTTGTCCATCTGTAATAGATAATTCCCAGTATGCTCCTTTCTCTGTGTTAAAAATATACAGTAATCTGTATGCAATGGTTCTGCCAAGGTAAGCTTATTAGAGACTACATACCCAAGATTTATTGGAAAATGTTCATGTATGTACTTCTCCCTAGCACATAACAAAATGTCAAATTTCCAGAAGGAGAGCAGGTGTTAGCATAAACCACATATGCATGTTGTGAGATAACTAGTCTTATCAGTTAAGGGATGGCTTAAGAGCCAAGTTCTCAGATGAAAGCAATGGCAATTTTGTAAGTAAGTCTTTATAAAGAGAGCGCTCTGTGTCTATTGTGTTAAATCTTTTCTACAGTCCACAGCCTTTGCCTTTGGCCAAGGTATCTTTATAGTGGAATTATTATCAGTAGGATCCCATGTAGTACCATGAGCTACCTTGCAGTTATGCCATTTGGGTCCTGGATTAAGCCAATTAAAAAAAATCCCATTAGGTACAAAAATTATCTTAGAAATATAGGTGTCTTTCTCAACTTTCTACATTATCTTTTGAACTTGACCTAAGGCATTGATTCAGGCACATCCAAATGTAGCCAGTAGCTGACCTCAGGAATTTCAAGCTAAGACAGTATCATATTTACAGTAAACATAAGAGGTACATGTATGCTATCATCTGAAAAAAAAAGCGTTCCTATCATCCAGAGCATACATTAGTAGTCATACAATATAGATTAATAGAGTCCTTGATGTGGCTCCCCATGCATATGTCTTTCGGCCCTGACATATCCAGTTCCATATGAGTAACTCAGTTTTAAACCACTTCTGCTCCTCTATGACATCACTTCAACTCCAAGGTAAGTGAGGATGAGATCTGGAGCTGTTCTGTCTGGTGTTTGCTGGGCCAAGTGTGTGAATTTGGCCACACCTTGTTATTTTATGGTTAGAGTTTTCAGACATGATAAATACAGCAGTCAGGTTAAATTCAAACCACTCAAGGCAGCTTGTAAAACATTGCAGAAAAATAGCACAGGGAGATTTCTTTCATGAAGAAGAGAAATTCTTTCAATAGCCAGTTTACTTCAATTCTGGATGGAACTAATTTTTGACATAAAGTACTATATCTGTTGTTAAAGAATTTATGTTAATTTTCTATTGCTACCATAGTTCATCACCACAAACTAACCGGCTTCCTGGCTTGAAATATATATATATTTTTTTTTTCCCTTTTTTTTTTTTTTTTTTTTTTGCAGTACTTGGGAGTTGAATCCAGGGCCTCACACATAATTTGCAAGTGCTCTGCCACTTAGCTGCATTGACAGTCTATTTTTCAAGTTTTTATTTTGATACAGTCTCACTAAGTTACACAGGCTGCCCCTGCCCTCAAACTTGAGATCCTTCTGCCTCCTCCTCCTGTATTGCTGGGATTTTTCTTCTTGACACTAGGGGGTTGAACCCAGGGCCTTAGACATGCTAGATAAGTGCTCTACTCTGAGTCACTCACCCAGCCACTTTCTTTTTGTTTTTTTATTTTTTTCTTTTGAAACAGTGTCTTGCTAAATTATCCAGGCTGCCTCTGGCTTCAAACTCTTGATCCTTCTGTCTCAGCCTCCCCAGTAGCTGAGATTACAGGCATACACCAGTGTGCCCAGCATAAACTGTTTCATTTATTATCTCAATTATCCTGGAAGTCAGAAGTCTGAAATGAATTTCACTGGACTAAAATCAAGGGGTTGGTAGAGCTGCATTCCTGTCTGAAGGCTCTATCGTAGAACTCATTTCCTTGCCTTTTGTAGCTTCCCAAGGCTGCCAACATTCCTTCCAGTACTTTGAAAGCTAGCAACATTTTATTTCTCTGGTCTTTCTACTGACACATCTTTCTCTCTTTTGCTGATTGACTATAAACATGGAAGGTTCCTGTGCTTTTGAAAAACTCATGTGATTCGACTGGGCCCATCTATATAATCCTGGATCATATCTACAAAGTTCCTTTAACATGTAAAGTAACATAGTCTATCTTACATGGGATCTAGATATTTGGGGGTAGGCATTATTCTAGTAGCAGGGCTGGGGTTTAGGTCAGTTGGTAGAGAACTTGTTCTGTGTGCTCTGAGGCACTGGATTTGATCCCAAGCACCACATAAAAGGGAGAAGAACCTAGCAACCCATTCCTGAAACAATCCCCAAACAGGCATTGAAAGCCCTTTGCGTAGCAGAGAAGCACTGATGTAGTGCCAGGCATGGCACAGTGTTGGGGAGTGTTTCCTTCTGTTGTACATAGGATTGCTATGAGTCAGACCCAACTGAGTGGCACCCAAAAACAACAGCAGCATTATTCTATTATTTATATAATATACTGGTTTCAATGTACCGCTTCCACAATTTTGCTGCCCCAGACTCTCTAGTCCTTGCAGAGACTCTTCCTCATTTTGCTTTAATCCTAGGATCCATGCCTAATGTGGCCATGAATACTTCCATTATTACCACAGTGCTGCTAGTTAACCCCAGCTTTGCCAAACAGGAAGAATCATCTTCTCCGTTCCCATGCAAGTCAATTTCTATTAGACTCATACCAGATTTTCTGAAATATCCAGAAGTGCCTGAATCTCAGTAGGCGAGCAGCTCTGCTCATGTTGAATCGTTATGACACAGGGAAAAAAGTCATAACTACAAAGTTGTTTACTAGGAAAGTGTCTATAATTACCTGGACTAGGAGAACAAAAAGAAAGAATGTAACTAATCTTGAGGGCAGAGAAAATTTAGCACTTTGAATAGAAATGATAGTGTTGAAGCCCTGTGGATCCAATATTTCTATGTGCAGAATGTACCTCTCACAATTTTCCTGTTGTAGCCCACTACAGAAGTGGTGGAGGCAGTCATCTGCTCTGTTCTATGCTTTGAAAGATACTTGAAAGGTCTATCTTATTTAGGCCAAACTTATAAATACCAGGAATGTATATTTTCAAAAAGCCCCAAGGTATATATGATGTGCACTCCTGGTTAAGAACAAATAGAATAGATGCAAAGATTAATGAAGGAAATAGGGCCCTGAGAAATTAGAATTTATGGTTTGTTGAGGATTAAAAAGCATCACTATTGCCAGGCATGGTGATGCACAGCTGTAATCCCAGGACTCAGGACACTGATCCAGGAGGATCCATGTGAGTTCAAAGCCAGCCTGGTCTACATTGTGAGTACAAGGCCAGTCAGGGATACCCAGGGAGATTCTGTCTCAAAAAATACACACTCCACAAAAAAATCATTATTGGTCTGTTAGATGCTTGGTTTGTTGTTGCTTTTTTGGTTTTGCCTTTCCTTTCTTTTCCTTTCCTTTCCTTCTCTTTCCTTTCCTCTCCTCCCTTACCCTCCCCTCCCCCTCTTCCTCCCTCCCTCCATCGTTCCCTCCCTCACTACCTCCCTTTCTCTTTCTTTTCTTTCTTTTTTCCCTCCCTCCCTCCCTCCCTCCCTTCCTTCCTTCCTTCCTTTCTTTCCTTTTCTAAACAGTCAAGGTCTGGAGAGCACTTGAGAAGATCAGGAGCTCTGTGTCTACAGAATATGTAACACTAATAGCCAAGAGGGCTGGGATTTAGCTCAGTTGGTAGAGTGCTGCGCTGCAGTCTCTGAGGTCCCGAGTTCAATTCCCAGCACTGCAAAAATTGGAGAAGGACCTGGCAATCCACTCCCAAGGCAATCCTGAAACAGTCATCCATTGAAAACTCTATGAGGGTGGCTATGAGTCGGATGACTCGATGGCACACAACAACAACAACAACAACAACAATAGCCAAGAAGCACTGACATAGTGCCAGGCAAGGCACAGTGTGGGGTAGTGTTTTGTTCTGTTGTACATAGGGCCTCTATGAGTCAGACCCGAGTTCACAGCATCTAACGTCAAAAACATGGAAAAATTTGTCCTAGGATTTCATGAAATAGGTACTAGGGTGGGAGCAGAATTTCATCTGCACAATTTCTTGTGTCCATGGCCAAGGTAGGCCTCATGAGTAAAACAAGGTATCTGAGCCATATGATGACTGTGATGAATAATTTTATGGGTCACCTTGATATGGCTATGAAGTGTCCAGATATTTTGCTAAACATTACTTCTCAGTGTGTCTATAAGAGTATTTCTATATGAAATAACCATTTGCATTAGTAAAATAACTAGAACATGTTGGGATTCTTAGAGAGTACCACCACAATAGGAGCCTATCTAGCCTGCCTGTAGGCCCACCATCTATCCTCCAGAACATGGGAGCCTGGAGGACAAACATCTATCCTCCAGGGTTAGTGACCCTTGGTCTACATCCTGGTCCTTCACTCCTACCCCTCCCATCGTGTTACCCAAGATGGCTACTGACCAGTCCAGCTCTGGAGTAACCACTTCCACTCTGATTGGTCACTGAGACCCCCATGATTGGTCAGTAAAAGGACTCCCATGATTGGCTCGGCCTGTGCCTTATCCAACTACCAAAAGTTTACAAGTCTTTACTTGCATGGGAGTTGGTAAGAGTTATCCCTGGTGGGATCCCTGCCATGACTGGCCACTCCCCAGTCTATATAAGCAGGGCCTGCTGGCCCAGAGAGAGAGCCAATACCATCTGACAGAAGAGCCCACTTCTTGTCTTCACCTGTTGTCTGGACCCTGTCTACCTCAACCACCACACCCTACTCTAGTAACAGACCTCCAATCAACAAGACCTGCAAGCAAGACTCTGTGTCAAGACAAGGGCCTCCAAAGCTTTGAAAGCTTCAGGCAAGAGATGAAGCACTCTCCAATTCCTCCCCCTGCCTGGGGAGGAGGGGAGTAGCGAAGGTAAGCTGCAAGAGTCAAGGCCAACATGGACCATCGATGTCAATTAACATCCTTTGTTTGTTCCTATTTCCCCTTACACGAGAAACTAAATGAAACACTTGTTCTCTTTTATAATAAGAAGGTTTCTGAGATCCTTCTTTGGTGCCACCAACCAGCTCTCACCCTAACCCCGAGAGTCCTGGGACTTCACCTAGTGTTGAGGCAAGGCTCCAAGAGCTTGCTGGGCCAGGGCTAAACCCCAATAAGAACATATTGGCTTCTGTGTTATGGTTTAAATATGAAATGTATCCCACAGGCTCATGTGTTGACGTCTAGGTCCCCAGCTGGTGGTGCTAATTTGGGAGGTGCCGGAAACTTAGGAGGTGGAAGAAGTAGGTCATTAGGGATGTGTCCTAGGGGCTATAACATACTCTAGCTCGTTCCTTTACTGCTCTGAATCCTGTCTAGCATGAGAAGCTGTATTCTCTGCCACACACTACTGGTGCCACAATGTTCTGTATCACACAGGCCCAGAACCAACAGAGCCAAGGCCTATGGACTGAGACCTCTGAAACTTTGAGCCAAAATAGATCTTTTAAGTTGCTTATATCAAGTGTTTTCTCACAGGGCTGAAAGTCTAACCTGCTACCCAGCCTAGCTGGGCCTCATTCAAACCATCGGTGATCATTGTCAAATAAAAAGCTGAGTCAGAAAGAATCCGTTGTTCATGTATGAATGTTTTCAAGCAGGCATTCTATTCTCCTGCCTATGGACTTGCTGATGATCTCTATAGGATCTCCAGCTTGCAGACAGCAGATCATTTTGTGGGCCAGTTCCTTGTAGTAATTCTCTTTATATCTATACATCTGTACATTTTTCCTTCTTTTCTCTTTCTCTTATTTCTCTAGAGAACTGAGACTAATACCATCATCAATATACCTTCTATTCCAAACATTCCATTCTACTTCTAAAGACCAATATGGTAGGTTGAAATTAGGCAGGCCTCCCACAAGTCACAAAACTATATCCTGTACTTTGGTTTATTGGCATATTTTCCCAATTGTATCTTACTCCTTATGAATGGTCTGTCTCTCCCACCAAACTTTGCATATTCTTAAGGCCAGGAACCATATAATCATATTTGATGTTCTGTCTTTGGTATCATTTCAGGAAAATAGTAAATACTTATTGAGAATTTATTGAAAGAATAACTGTAATTGAAAATTTTAAAACATAGTGATAAATTTCACCTAATTTAACAGATTGCCAAACATTATTCTTAGAAAAACTTATACTCTCTTGTGACCTCATTTGCATCTGAAATTTGCCATTTGAAGAAGCAGCCAGAGAACACAATTAGCTTTCTGGGGGCCAAATTCATGTCAAAGAATTTTATAAGTGCAGAAATTGGGTAGAAATGGATATTTACTACAAGTCATTTTCCAAAAAAATGTATTCTTTCTACTTGGCAGGACACTTATCTTCTTTCTTTCTTTCTGTTATTATCACTGGTATAAAAGGTCATACTAGCTCTAGTCCATGCATACTGGCACACATAGTTAACATACATTATATAAAATATTTTCCAGGGCATCTACTTTCCACATCTTTGATATACTTATCAAATCCTACAGGAAAATAAGATATATCAGTTTTCCTGCACTACAAATTGATACAGAATATGCCATGATAGATATTTTATAGTATTTACTGAAAGAAAAAGGTTACTTCCAAAGAGGCTGCATTTAATTTTTACAAATATCTTTCTGTAATTACATCATTACTATCAACCTTGACTGTAGCCAGAGCACCCTGACATCTGATTCTGCTTGATCTGGGAAGCTAAGCAGGGTTGTCCTTGTTAGTCCTTGGATAGGAGACTGCTTGGGAATACTAGGTGCTGCAGACTAGGGAGAAGGATCTGGCAATCCACTCCCAAAACCATCAGCCACTGAAAACCCTATGAATAGCAGAGAAGGCACTGAAAACCCTACAAATAGTGGAGAAGCACTGACAACAGTGCCAGACATGGCACAGTGTTGGGGAGTGTTTCATTCTGTTATACACTATAAGTAGGACCTGACTCAATGGTACCTAACAATAACAACAACAACATGATCCTCAACATAAAATAACTGGAGATACAGGTTCTAAAGGAATGATCTGGTACATGATGATCACACTTTTAGTGTTAATATCAGATATGTCCTGGGCAAAACAGAAAGAGTTGGTTTCATCCTAGGATAAGCTACTTCATGAACTTCTTGCCTAAGACTATATTTTGAGATTGTAGTGGGAAAAAAGTCAGAGCTGGGACAGTGGCTATAAGCAAAAGTATCAAACAAGAATGAGCAGCATAATAGGAGATGAGGTTCATGACCCAAGCAAAAGCAGCTTGGGTACCAGGAAGCAAAGATGAAAGAGCAGTAGAAGTGCTCAGGGATAGTAGGAGGTTCATTTTGTTTCTCAATTGTACAAGTGACATATGAACAGGGTCACATTGTTCAGAAGTATGCCAGGCATGATATTAAACTGCCCTTTTATAGCCTCTTCACATTTTTCCTTTGTCTCAGATAACCAATGTTTACATGACATTTCTTTATCCATTATATATTTTTTCACATAAATGCCCTCCTTTTACTACAAATTAGTTTTGTGATTTGCTGTTTTCATTTAAGATCTGTTTTTAAAAATTCTTCTCAAGTCAATGCCAAGAGATCATCTAATTTTTTGAAAACCACAGTATTATATTTTATGAAAAATTACAAAGATATATGGTGATTTATTTAACTACTGATCTATCAGTGGTCACCCAGTTTATTAATATTTTTAAAATAATAAGCCATAATTCATGAGGCATCTTTGCACATATATCTTTATGCACAGAATGAACACTTCTATGTGATATTAATAATTCTGTTCACTAACATGTAAATGCCTGCAGCCGTAGGCCTGTGGTGTTCAATCCTGTCAGATCACGGAATCTAAGCAGGGTTGGGCCTGGTTAGTCCTTGGATGGGAGACTGCCTGGGTACACCAGGTGTTTTAGGCTTGGGAGAAGGACCCACTCCCAAAACCCACTCCCCAAAATCAATCTGCCATTGAAAACCCTATGAATAGCAGAGAAGCACTGACAATAGTGTTTTGCCTGTTCTACGTAGGGTCACCATGAGTTGGACACTGACTCAATGGCACCTAACAACAACAACAACAATAATACATCTGGAAACTTCTCTCTGGAGAAAGCATCCAGGGAACACAGAATACAATTTTTCAATTAGTTTGATAATGCCAAACTACCTTTAAAGAGGCCATAGCAAACTACTTTCTCAGACCTAATAGCAAGCCTAACCAAATTCCAATATTTTTGGTAATATATGACACCTTTTAAATAATTTTTGTTGATCTGATGAGGGAAAACTGATATTATTGCTTATGTTAACTTGTATTTCTTCTAGTACATCTTCTAGTTCATCAATAATTTATGTCACATATATTTTTCCATTGTAAAATTTCCATTTATAAAAATAAATGGAATAATTTCTGTCTTTGACATTTTAAAATAGAAATTCTTTACATATTCTGTGTATTGATCCTGTGCTGTATACCTTTTAATATTTTATAAAATTGAATACATTACAATGATTGATTTACTTAGTTCAGGGAAAATGAAACTATTGCCCTTAGCTATAATTATTAACTCTTTCTAGGACTGGCCACTATACAAGAGGTAGAGAAATCAAAGTCCCTAATTGCAATTGCTCTGGGATTAAGCTCAGTTGGTAGAGTGCCGCTCTGTCATCTCTAAGGTTCTGAGTTCAGTTCCCAGCACCCCAAAAATGGAAGGAGGACATGGTAATCCACTTCCTAGGCAATCCTGAGATAGTCAGTCAGCCATTGAAAACCATATAAGGGTCGCTATAAGTCGGCCACAACTCCATGGCACCTAATAATAACAACAACAATTGCAATTGTTGCTAATTCAAAATTCTTCTCTTACATTTACCTTGGACCATAACTTTAATGATGTAGCTGAGAATCCACTGACTAGAATGCAGCAAAATGGATGTATTTGACACTGAATTATGATAAGATCAGTAGTTCTAAATAGGCCTATGTGTTCAACACATGGTAACTATTAAGTGAAAGTTAGCAGTCATTGTTAGCCTATTGAAAGCTCTTGATGTTATCATCATTCTGTTTCCAATTTTACATGATTTCCAACTAAGTCTGTGTGGGGCATCACCGTGCCGCTGGACTCGCTCTGGCCGTGAGCAGGAACCAGCTGCCAAAGACCTGTCTTCTGGTGAGGGGGAGCAGGGCACCCAGGAGTCACACCACCCAGAAAGGAGGCTTATGCCCATGGCTGCTCTGAGAAGCCTTGAGAAGGGCAGGCTCAGAGGCTTATGCCCACAGCGGCTCCTTGCTTCTTTTCTTTCCAGTGAAGACACCAACTACCAGTGCTCTGCTCTAACAGCCCTTTATTGTTTCCTTATCTGTCCCAGTTGATGGAATGGACCAGACTGCTCCATGTATCACCCTTATATACTCTTCTGGGACTTGCCGCGGACCAATCAGAGGCAGTCACCCATACGGGTTTCAGCCAATCAGAGGGGATATTCAAATTTGGTTTTGTAGAAGTAGCCAATCAGGGGTGGTTCTCAAACGGTCCAATCAGGAGCCATTCTGGGGTTTGGAACCAGCCAATCAGTGTCGAGGGATCTGAGGCAAGGGATTAGATGCCAGTACCATCTTGGGGAGCTCAACGACCCTGAGTTCCCGGATGTAGGGCAAAAGTGACTGACTGGGGAAACAGTTTCAGTCCTCCAAGGGGCCTAGATAGGCCCTGGGGCAAACTGCCTCTCTAGGCAGTGCCCTACAAGTCTGTCTCTTTTTTTCAGTTCAGTTTCAAGTACATAGTACCAAATAAACAGGATATTTTTCCTAAACTTAGAAATCTGTTGCTAACATATGGAGGTAAAGAAGGAGAGAACAAGTACAATATATAGGAGGTAATTCTATGAAAATCCCATAACAAATCTCACTGTATTGTATGCAAATTTTTAAAAATTATTATACCTCATAAAAATGTATAATTATATTTACATATTAATCAAAAAATTTGTAAAATGTTTAAAGGGAGGAAGCATCAACAATACTGATTTGATAATTGTATAGTGAATATATGAAATGGATTATCACTCTGTACCTCATTAATATGCATAATCAAAATAACAAAATATATACAAAAAAGAATCTATTGCTTATTCTGTATTGTATTTGAATCTTGTGTCAGACAAAATTAAAATACATGAGTTTTTTCTTTAATTTAGAAATCATTAGCCACAATAGAATATATGCAAGAGATGAATCTTGTCAAGTTCACACTCTCAAATTTCCAATGCCAACAGAACCTGTGATTTCTATAGCAAAATGTAAATGCAATGGATATAGAGTACTAAGTTCTCCAATACCTGGGAAATCATATCACTATCTTATTCATGTGACATGTAATGGATCATTAGTTATTAAATAAAACTTCCAGAAATTTAGGAATGTATTAATTGTACTTTTTTGAGATGGGAGCTTATGGATTCACTTGGGTTGAAGAGTATAAGTGGTAGTTTCTGAAACAACAGACCAAGAGATAATATTAAAATAAATGATAAATGATATCATAAAACAAACTGATCATTTGAAACAAGGGGCCATAACAAAAGAATAAGGGAACAACTACTTCCTCCCATGAAGATCTATTATCTATGGGACTTGACGAACCACTGCAAACAAGTAAATAAGTGGTTACTGACTAAAGGGGAATGGAAATATACTGCTATAGAGTATATTATTAGTAAAATGATAGTATTATTAAGGGTTTAAATGATAAATTAAGGATGGAAAATATAAATAATATGGTAACCACAGAATTAAAATATGTAGGGAATAAACCAATAATGATTATAATCTAATCCTAAAAAAATACTCACTGGGCATGGTCGTACATGTCTGTAATCCCAGCACTCAAGAGGCTGAGGCAGGAGGATTACAAATTGGAGACAACTTTGGACTATATAGTGAGTTCCAGGCCAATCTGGCCTACATAGTGAGACCTTGCCTCTAAAAAAGCAAAATTAAAACCACCTTTCTTCCATAAAACCACCACCACCATCATAAACAAAAACCTATACACTTACTCCAAAGATGTGAAATAGGATTAAAAAATAAAAAAAGGACAGATGACAGAAATTCAATGCAAAACAAAATATGAAGACTTAAAGCCATCAATGAAAATCAATCTTTACAAATATACCATATTAATAATTGTATTAAATATAACTGATACAAATCTTCCTCATATAAGGAAGAGATTTTCATATTGGATAAAATATAAAATCTAATTTCCGCCTTTTAGTATGATATTCATATTAATATGAAGATAAAAGTAAATTAAATGTAAAAGAATGAAAAAGTGTACACTATGCAAACACTAACGTAAGAGATAACTGGGGATGAAGTTCAGTGGTAGAGCACATGCCTACCATGTAGGAAGCCTTGAGTTCAATCCTCAATAGCATAGGGAAAAGAAAAGCCTGTAGTGGTTACATTGTTTTTATTATTGTTAGGTGCTATCCAGTTGGGTCCAAATCATAGAAACTTTCATAGGGTTGTCAATGGCTGATTGTCTCAGGACTGACTTGGGAGTGGATTGCCAACTCCTCCCAGTTTTTGCAGTGCTGGGGATCCAATACCAGTGCCTTAGGCAGCACAGAGCAGCACTCTACCAACTGAGCCAAACGGGAGAAGGACATGGCAATCCACTCCCAAAGCATTCTTGAAAACAGTCAGCCATTGAAAATCCTATGAATAGCAGAGAAGGAGTGACAAAGTGTCAGAAATGGGTGACACAGTGTAGGGGGGTGTCGTTCTGGTACACAGGGTCACTGTGAGTCAGACCCAACTCAAAGGCGCCTAACAACAAACAACAATATACTGGTCACATTAATATGATTCAAATAGTTCCCAGAACAAGGACTATTACTAGTAATAAAAGGCCTAATAAGAAAGAGGGTTATTTCAATAAAGAAACATCCAAGCACACAATCACAGCTTCAAAATACACACATTCATGACTAACAGTATTAAACACAGAACAAGGCACTGTAGTGTGTACCCCTAAAATCCCAGCAACTTGGGGGGAGGCAGGAAGATTGCAAGTTCAAGACCAGAGGCAGCCTGTGCAATTTAGTGAAACTGTATCTCAACATAATAAATTTTAAAAGTGTTTAGGGGTGCAGCTCAGAGGTAGAGCACTTGCAAAGTATAGGTGAGACCCTGGGTTAAGCTTGCGTCGCTTGAAAAAAAAAAGAATTGAAAACAGAGATACACAACTCTCCAATTATAGCTGATGTTTTAAAACTCCTGCTAGTTCTTAAGAGAAAAAAAAAGACAGAAAATCAAGAAATATATACAAAATTGGCATAAAATTATTATTTGACCTAATTGATATTTGTAAAACATTCTACACTCCTGATAACAGAATTTGGATTGGTTTTAATAAATTTATAAGGATTCAAACCATAGATAGCATATTTATGATTATGGACATGTCATGTATTGTATACTTTCTAACAACAACAAAATAAAAGGATGATACTAGAATTTAACCAATGTTAGGATAGCTAGAAAACCCACAAATATTTGGAAACTTGAAAACATAGTTGTTAATAATCCATAATCAGAAAATATTCACAAGGAAAATTATAAAAGTTTTTGAATTACATCAAAAATTTATGTGATGCAGGTATAGCATACTTAGAGGGAAATTTATGGCTTTAAGTGTTAATGTTAGAAAAAGAGAGAGACCTAAAATCCAATCTCTAATTTTCCACCATCGAAAGCCAAAGAAAAACAACAAATTTAACCTGATGTAGATGGAATAAATATAACAATAAAAAGAAGAATTGAATTAAATGAAATAGAAAGCAAATAATAATAATAACATTCAGTGGAAACCAAAGCTGGTTCTTTCAAATGAAAAATACAATTGATGAATACTTATCTAGATTGGTCAAAAAATAAATGTAAAAAAGGAATATTAGGAATTAAAGAGAGAACATCACATCAGATCCCATAGCCTGAGATTTCTTAACTCTCAACTCTACAGATATTTTTAATAAGTTAATTATTTGTGTGACAGGCATTTAAAAATGTTGAGCAGCACCACTGGCTTCCACCCACTAGATGCCAGTAGCAGCCCATAAGTCCTGACAATCAAAACTGTCTGCAAACATTACTAATACCTCTTGAGGAGACAAAATAACTATGAGCTGGAAACCCCTACTATAAACATTGACTAGACAATAAGTGAATATTTTGAATAAGATTTTGATCGTAAGTTTAGAGAAAATTAAAAAGATAAAATTGCAAAATTGAAATAGAAATTATTAAAAGTGAATTTTCAAAAAGAAAAAGAAAAACAATATACCCCTTTGTCAATTAAAGAAATTGAAATTTATTTAAAAACCTATTCGTGATGGTAGATAGGTATCAATTACTAATAAAACAATACTCGCCCAAATAATTTCACAAATTCTGGAAATGCCTCTAGAAAGTAGAAAGTAGAATCTGGAAAGTGAAGAAAACAGGAATTTTAGAGGATGAATCAAAACTTGCAATAAATGAAAAGCAAGGAGCAAATTTTCACCTTTCTGCGATTTGACCCTGAAGATAATCATCATTCCAATCTCTTTGGTGTAAGTCTGTCAGAAGTGCCATTGGAATACCATCCATCTTTCTGGCCTAAAAACTCTGGTAGAGGAGTGTGTGTAGGAAGCATCAGCAAGAACAGTGTATAAACCAAGTCCAAACTTCTACTTTGTCTATAAATCATGACTGCTTAAGGCAAAATAAAGTTCCCTGGAATTAGTCATAAAGAACTGAACTGAGATTATAGCTGTCATATACCAGTGGCATGAGAATTTGAATTTTCTGTCTAAGTCTACTGCCTATAAAACGACCATTGACACTTTTCAGAGTAATATAACAGAGCCCAGAGTGCACATGGCATAACTATATGATATGTCAAGGATAAAAAGCATGTTGCATATACATGTTGCATAAAAAGCCAGGAAAATGTGACCCATTCCAACCTAAAATGACCCAGTTGGAATTCTCAGGAAAAAATTTCTAATGTGATAATTACACATATGCTCAATGAAGTAAAATGACAAATCCTTGTAATGATTGAAACTTTAGGAAATTTTAGGATAGAATTTGAAAATGTAAGCAAACAAAATATTACAACTGAAAATTAAATAAAATATTTGAAATAAAAAATTATTGAATGGCTGTAGGAGTAGAAAGGACATTAATGAGAAAGAATCAAACTTGAAAATAGAAATAATTATAAAGTAGATGATGAGAGATAAATGAAGTGAGTAAAAGTAATTTAAAATACATAAAACCCAACTACTGAAGGGGAGAAAAACTTTGTAATACACATAACTGACAAAGTTTAAATTCTGGACATAGATAAAACAGAACTCAATAAAAAGAAGACAGAATTTTTAATGGGAACAAATTTCAAACATACACTTCCCAAAAGAGACCAGTAAGCATGTGAAAATATCATTGGTCATCCAAGAAATTAAGTCAGAAACTATGATGAGATAACATTACCCATTCATCAGAAGTGCTAAAATTAAGCTAAAACAATTAAAATGAACAATTGTTAATTGTTAAGTATTTTGAAGTAAATGGAATTCTCCTATAGAGTAAGAAGTACTTTTGAAAATATTTGTCATGTTCTTGAAAATATAAACCTCTCTCTCTATATATATACACACACAGAGCAGTTGAACTACTAAATATGTATTCAGAAGAAATAAAGACATTTGTCCACTCAGAACCTTATTCATTTTAGCTATAAAATGAAAATAACACAAATGCCAATCAATAGGTCAATAAATAAGCAAAAATGTGTTGCTCCCTTTCAATAGACATAAATGAACTGTATTGAAGATATCTTTAACAGCATGGATGAATCTCAAAATTACTATACTGAGAAAAAAATAAACACTAAGGCAAAGACGCTATATGATTTCAATTAAATGAGACATAAACTAACATATGGTGACAAAAATCATCAGGTTAGTGGTGTTATTTTTAAATTTGATTGTTTTTTCAAATTTTTTTCTTTTTTTCCCATACTTGCATGTTGAGTTTAGGGCCTAATTCAGGCTACACAAGTGCTCTACTACTGACCTACACCCTGGCCCCTTTCTAGTTTTTCTTTTAAGACAGGGTTTTTTTCTTTTTTCCCCATACTTGCATGTTGAAGTTAGGGCCTAATTCAGGCTACACAAGTGCTCTACTACTGACCTACACCCTGGCCCCTTTCTAGTTTTTCTTTTAAGATAGGGTTTAGCTAAATTGCACAGGTTACCTTTGGCTTTGAACTTGCAGTCCTTTTGCCTGAGCCTCCTGATTTGCTGGGATTGCAGGCAAGCATCACAGCATCCAACTATGGTTGCAATTTTAAGATTGTATAAAATTGTCAAAACTTGTCCAATTAACACTTTAAAGACCTTTACCATTCTGTCATGTGGCTGAGAGAAAAATGTCATTGAAAAAAACCAACCACAAAAAAAAAAAAAAAAAAAAAAACCACAAATCTTCCTATAAAGTCCTGACCTAGTTGACTTTACTGGTCAATTTTCTCAAATATTTAATGAGGGGATAATATCTAGACTATACAAAGTATCAAAATTACAGGAAACAGAATCATGTTCCATCCTGATTTATGAGGTCAATATTACTTTAACACTAAAACTGAGCAAAGATATTTTAAAAGATTACTGAGAGCAATAACCTTCCTAAACATAGATGCAAGAATTCTTTAAGAATATTAGCAAATTGAATCTAACAATATATAAAAAAGATAATGCTGCTTGGCCAAATAGAGATTACCTTTGGAACCAAGTTTTACTTACCTTTAAAAAAATGAACCAAGCCATTTACCAGTAATCCCAGCCTCTGAGGAAGGCTGAGACAAGGGGATCACAAGTTCGAGGCCAAAGGCAGCCTGTGCAATTTAGTGATATCTTGTCTCAGAAAATAAAATAAAAACATAAAAAAGAGGCCAGGGATTAGGCTCAGTAGTGAAGACATGCCTAGGATGGCTGAGGCCCTGGGTTCAACCCTCAGTACTGAGGGTGAAAAAAAAATAGTACTGCTCACCATATTAGCTATAAACCATAAAGTCAATATGATTATCTCAAAATATGACAAAAGAGTATTTGCTAAATTTAATCCTTATTGATTAAAAACACCACTAAAAACCTCCCAGTTAATTACATGTTGAAGAAAAATTCCTTTTATTAATCAGAACATGTGTGAAAAACTAGTCACTAACATTACACTTAATGGTGGGTGACTGGATACGTTTTGCTAAGGTCAGAAACAAAGCAAGGATGTTTCATCTCTACTTCTATTCAGCATTTTATTGGGTGTCTAAGTCAAGAGAAATAGGCAAAAACAGGAATCAAAATAGACTCAATATGAAAATATCAACAGTACCTCTACATAGCAGCAACATAAAATAATTGAAAGAATTGAAATGCCATATTAGGAATTTATGCATTGAAACCTAAAAGCAATGAGGGAAATTCCAAGAAGAATTATATAGATGGAGAGATTTCTCATGACTACAGATTGGAAGGTGCTTTATTAAGATGTCAGTTCTTATTTTCCTTAAAATGATGATGTCTAATTTCATCTATTACCATACCCAAATACCACATATTCTCACTCATATGTGGAAGCTACATTTATCTTAAAATAAAATTAAAATATATATCTATATATTCATATATATGACTGGAAAGTACAAGAGAATATATCTAGTGAGGGGTGGGAACATCATGGGTACAAAATGATAGAGAGAAAAAATGCAAAACAAACAATTCAAATGTATGAAAATCCCATAATGAAATTCATTATACCATATACTAATTAAATAACAATAAAAATTTAAGATTTTTCCCAGAAAAAATGTCAGTTCTTCCTGGATTTTTATGAAATCCCAATAAAAATTATGTAAGGCTGTCTTTTTTAGAAATTAAAGTTATTCTAAATTGTATATGGGCCTGGGATTTAGCTCAGTTGGTAGAGAGCTGTTCTATAATCTCTGAGGTGCCAAGTTTGAGTCCCAGCACCGCAAAAATGGGAGAAGGATGTGGCAATCCACTCCTGAGGCAATTCCAAAACAATCACCTAGTGAAAACCCTATGAGAGTTGCTATGAGTTGGACATGATTTGAGAGCACCTAACATCAATATATGAAAATAAAAAGGACTTAGAAATAGCCAAAATACTTTTGAAAACGAATAACATTGGTATGCTGGTATGTGCCTGATTTCAAAAATTGCTATAGTGGTAAAATAACCTAGACAGTATGTTATTGACATAAAAATATAAATCAATGGACTAGAATAGAGTCCCGAAATAGACTCAGATTTATGTGGTAAATGAATTATTGACAAAAGTTCAAAGGTCTTTGAACGATAATAGTATAAATAATCCTGGAATAACTGAATATTCCTCTGAAAAAATTATTATTAACATTGCAACATAAAAATTAATTTGAAATTGATCATAGATCTAAGTTCAGTAGGTAAGTGTGTAAGTATCTTAGAAGAAAACTTAACAAAAATGTTCTGTGACCTAAGAGGTTGTTGTTGTTAGGTGCCTTCAAGTCAGATAAGATCTGAGTCACAGTGACCCTAACTTCACAATGAAGCACTACCCAGCACGGTGCCATGCATCCAATCTTTTTATGTTTGAGTCCATTCTATCAGTCACTATGCTCTTTCTTAGTTTGAGTTGTCCCACATCAGCAAAAGTAGGTCCCAAGAAATCGAACAAGAATAGATAAATTGGATTACATGAAATTAAAAAGCTTCTGTACAGCAAAGGAAATGATCAACAGTCAAGGAAGTCCCCAGTGAATGGGAAAAAATCTTTGCATCCTATACATCAAAGGACTAATTTCCAGAATTTATAAAGAACTCAAAAAAGCAATTCCCAAGGAAACAAATAACCCAATACACAGGTGGGCAAAGGAACTGAACAGACAGTTCTCAAATGAAGAAGCTTGCAAGGCCATGAAACACATGAAAAAATGCTCAATATCCCTAGCCACTGTTGTTGTTCTTAGGTGCCTTAGAGTCATAGAGACCCTATGTACAACAGGCGAAACATTATTGTTAGTGTTTCTCTCCTATTCATAAGGTTTTCAACGGTTGAATGTTTTTTGGGAGTGGGTTGCTGGGTCCTTCTCCCAAGCCTACAGCACCTGGTGTTCCCAGGCGGTCTCCCATCCAAATACTAACCAGGCCGGATCCTGCTTAGCTTCTGAGATCTGACAGGATCAGATGCCACAGTGCTACGGCTACAGGCTTATCCCTAGCCACTAGGGAAATGCAAATCAAAACAACTCTGAGATTCCACCTTACTCTAATAAGTACGGCCAAGATCTATAAAACAACAACAAATGCTGGCAAGGCTGTGGAGAAAAGGGAACCTTCTTACATTGCTGGTGGTAAATTGGTTCAACCACTTTGGAAATCAATATGGAGGTACCTCAGAAAACTAAAAACAGATCTTCCATATGACCCAGCTATACCACTATTGGGAATATAACCAAAAGAAGAAAAGGCATCATACCACAGAGACGCCTGCATCTCCATATTCAATGCAGCACTTTTCACAATAGCAAAGATATGGAATCAACCAAAGTGTCCATCAACAGAAGAATGGATAAAAAAGTTATGGTACGTATACACAACAGAATACTACTCAGCCATGAAAAAAAATGAAATAACGTCCTTTGCAGCAAAATGGATGGAATTGGAGAAAATTATTTTAAGTGAATGAACACAAGCCCCAAAAGAGAAATACCACATATTCTCAGTCATATATGGGAGCTGAATTAAACTTAAAAGAAGGAAAAAATCCTACACATAAATTTGAACATAATAAAAAGCTCCCATAAACTTAGTGGAGAAGGGACAATTTAAGGAGTGGAAAGAAGGAGGAAGGGATCTAGCAAATGGAAGCAATGATAGGAGAAGACTGGAGGAGGAGGAGGTCCAATGAGGAAGGAGGAATGTGAGGTGAACCTCAAAGTGAACAGCCCAATCTTAATAGTTTGGGAAATAAAAATAAAAATAAAAAAATAATAATAATAATAATAATAATACCAGAGGATGGTAATAATGCAAATGGACTAGATTACTCATATAATACTGCTGAGAATGTAAAAAGATAGATCACTATAGAAAAAAGTTTGGACTTAAATCAAAATCGGGGTGCACGTGTATAGATAAATATTCCCACAAAAAGACATACAAGTAGAAAGGAGGCCACTGGTCGGGGGATGAGAGATGGGGAGGAGGGGCATGAGCAGGTAAGGGGGAAGTTATGTGAGCAATGTACAATGAAATGCATATATGGAAATGTCACAATGAAATACGTGTCAGAATGAAACACATTAAGTTGTACATTAAAAATTTCCAGTAAAAAAAAGTAGGGCCCAGAGGCTCATTCCATTCTTATCACTAAGGTTGACTCTTCTTTGAGGAGGCAACTCTTCCCTAGTCATTTCTTAAATGCTTTGGAGGGTGCTCATTTTCTGGTATTATATTTGAAGATGTTTCTCAGCTATTTCTAGGGTTTTCAATGGTTAGTTGTTTCAGGAACAGGCTGCCGGGTCTTTCTCCCTTGTCTGTCTTAGTGAGGAAGCTCAGCTAAAACTTATCCCCCATGGGTGACCCTACTGGTATCTGAGATACTGGTGGCAACGCTTTCAGCATCATAGCAACACATAAGCCCCCATAAGACAACAAGCTTAGAGATATGTCATGGGGTGGAGGGTGACCTAATATAGGATTCACAAATAATGACTCATAAAAGATTGATCCAAATTAAAAAGATTTGTTCTTTAAAGAAATCAACACAGATGTAAAAGTAAGTCACAGAATGGGAGAGAAAAAATAATATGACTTACATATAAAGAAAGAGCTCACATTCAGAACATACAGAATATGTAGAAGACACTTAAAACACAATTGTAGATATCAAATCTGACTTCAAAATTTAAGAATAATGAGAAAAAGATTTTAAACAGGGCATGGTGCTGTATGCTTGTAATCCCAGCACTTGGGAGGCCTAAGGTAGGAAGATTGACACAAGTTCAAGGCCAGCCTGGTGGACATAGAGAGTTCTAGGAAAACTTAGCCTATACAGTGTGACCCTGTCTCAAAAAAAAAAAAAAAAGATTTTAATAAATCTTTTAGAATAGAAGATATACAGATGGCCGGTACATACATTAAAAGATGTTTCATATCATTACTTATTATATATTTGAAAATTAAATATGCCATATGATGCTGTTACACACACACACACACACACACACACACACACACACACACACACACACAGAGATACTAGAATGACTAAAAATAAAACTAGGAACAAGCCGAACTTTCAGATATTGTTGGTGGGCATGTAAAAATATGCAACCACTTTGGGAAAATATTTGGCAAGTTCTTTTTTATGGAGTTAAGCCAAAACTTACCATATGAATCAAAATAACAGTTACAGATATTTACTTAAGAGAAAATATATGTTCACCTAATGATTTGTACCCAAATATGCATAGCAACTTTCTTGGTAAAAGCCAATACCTGAAAAAAAACTAAATGCTCATCAGCAGGTGAATAGAGAAGCAAGTTCTAGCATGTCCATGTAAAGGATTATCTCTCAGTTTTAAAAAGGAAGTAACTACTGATAATGGTAAATATGAATGAATCTCAAAAACAGCAAGGTGAGTGAATAAAGCCAGATACAAGGGTATATACTACATGATCATGTTTGTATTTAATTCTGGAAAAGGCAAAACTTTCCAGTGTGACAGAGGAAACAGAATAGTAGTTGGTCAAGATATGTGGATGGTTAGGTGCATCTGACTTCAAAAGGGCCTGAAAAAAATTGATAATAAAGAAATGTTTGCAATTGATTTTGGTGGTTCTTACACAATTCTTTATATTTCTCAAAACTCAAACTGATACACCTTATTGTATCAACAAATTTAACTAAATCATAAAATAAGAAATTTGTAGTCAAGTGGTTATACATCTACAAGAAAATTTTCTTACAGTAACTTCATTTTAGGTATTAAAAATAGTTGTTAATTTAAGTTCTGAGAATATGTACATGAAAAACCAGCCAATCACGTGAAAATGTAAGCAATTTTTAATTCAGAGTTTCCAAAACTCATTTACTTAGAGACATGTTTTCTTTTTCAATGTGCCACCATAAACATCAATAACAGGGAAGGAAATGGAGACTTCCCAGGAAAGATTTTGAGGGTAAGTAAAATTCTATGATTTCAGGAAAATATTTATAAATTATATACTAGAGAGTCTTTATGAAATATATTCATAAAACAAGTAAATACCAATGTATACAAAGGCTTTATTACACATAAGGGAAACTAATGGGCTAAAAAGAAAGTTTTGAAAGTTTTGAACATTTTGATTAGAGTTAACAATAGTTGTACTTGTTTCTATATACGAGTTGAAAATTAAATGCTGGTTGATGGATGTAAAGAAAAAAGAGCCACAAAATAATTTTTCTTTCTCATCTACCATTCCAAATGCAAATCTGTTCATTCACATAAGTAATGTTCAAATAGAAAGTAGATGTGTTTGAGCAAAAATGATCCTATTTTTAATCAATGTTTAATCAATTCATCTCTCTTATAGATTGCTACTTTCTAAATTTCCCTAATAATCCTATACTTGAGTAGCTAATTTTAGCTTTCTTTCATACACACCTGGAAATTCTCTGGAATGCAATTTTTCCTTGCTGCCTAAATTGGAGAGGTACATGGAAAGCTCTGCCCCTACCTACTGTGATAATACTAACCGTGAACACGGTGGTCCTCAATGGGAACTATTGTCAAGAAGAACTCTAATTAATTAATTGAAAAAGTAAGCTTACACAGCTGATAATCAAGGCACTTATGATAGATTTTTTTGCACATTTATCAGGTATATTGTTTGGTTAAATAAATGTATTCTGTTGTTTTTTCTTTTCTCCATGTTGTAGGCAGCCTGCAGCCGTCCCACTGTGGTGTCCAATCCCGTCAGATCTTGGAAGGTAAGCAGGTTGGACCTGGGTAGTACTTGGGTGGGAGACAGCTTAGGAAACCAGGTGCTGTAGCTTTGGGAGAAGAACTGGGCAGCCCACTCGCGAAAGACAATCTACCATTTAAAACCCTATGAACAGCAGAGAAACTCTGACAATACTGTTTCACCTGTTGTACCTATGGTCATTATGAATTGGGCACCGGCTGGACAGCACCTAACAACAATATGCTGTGGGCAAGTTATATTCTTCTAAAATAATATTACTGTATTTAGGTTGAAATTAATGCATATTCAATTAACTAAATTGATAATTGGGAAAATAACATTAATATTAAGAATAATACATATCCATAGATTTCACTTGAATCAAATCTCTATGAAAATATTTTAAATTTCTAAATAATAAAAACATTAATAGCATATGTTAAAGTGCTTTATACTCCATTTTTTGTCTTGGTGCCAGAATTTGAGCTCTTGACTATGTGGTATAGATATGTGATTTTTAATGGTTGCATCATTTTAGATAATAATATAATTTGATTATAATTATAATGTGATAATTATATTACTACATTAAATGATTAAACTATAATTAATAAAACAATTTCTCTATGGCTGAGCAGGTACAGTACTTTTGATTGGTTTCTCTGTTTTTGGAGATAATACAAACTAAGATATGATTCTGTTTACACTAAGGGAGAAAAAGTATTTGTGAAATACCAAAATAACATTTACTCGATACTCAGTACTCAGAAAATTTACACTGTTCTTTCATATAACCCTCAACAAGATATGAAATAGATTGTGTTAATTGTATTACTATCAATATTTAGTAGTAAGATGAACTCATTTTGACTCATTTATAGTTGATAAACAAAAAATTACTGAGGTTTGGAAGGATTAAACAACTTGCTCAAGATAATTTATCTGGCAAGGAGTAGAGTCAAGATTCTAATGCAGATTTGTTCAATTGCAAGGTTTGAGCTCTTTATAATCAAAACATATTGGCTTTAAAATATAAGCATCTATATATGCCTGTTCTGAAATTGTCAGCTTTGTGGAGAAACGAGTTGTATAAATTCACTGAGCAATCAAGGAATATTTCAGACAACAAAACAGAAAGACCAACAGGAGTGGCCCTGAGATTCAGTGCTATGGAAGCTTAAGGAAGAAGGAGAGAGTTGGGTCCTGGACTTATTTTTGTTTCCAACAATTACCTGACTTGCATTCTCCACTCTTCTGAGCAGTTTTCTTTCTGCACTACTTTTGATTCTTCTTGGCCCTTTCTCATTTCTCTACCTGAATGCCTTTCCTATGGAAATCCCTATTAAAGAAATAAAGTAATAAAGTAATATTTCTCATTGATGAGGTCTCTACTGACCACTCCAGCCCATCACATAAATGATTTTCTCAATTCCCTTAGCACCATTTATTCCTACTTCTCAGTTGGGCCTAGCTGATATTGCCTTAAAACGGTCTTATCTCTGCATTATTTATGCCTCTCTTTTCTGGTCTTGATTTAAACTCTTTGAAGCAGTTCCCTCTATCTGCTACATCATAAGCAATTCTTGAACAGAATTGCTGAGGATATATTTTTACAACAGATCACACCTTGCTAAATGCTAAATATGCAGCTGTCATTCAATTAATAGTCTTCAGTTGATCTCAGATATATTTTTACTTTGTCTCTGCTTTCATTAGATATATGTTTCTTTTTGCTATATCTAAACTCTGAAGCTCTGCAAGTGTTTTTGATTTTGTAATTCTAGATTATAATTTGTGAATCCTAGCTTTCCTGAATTTTCTTGAATGCCCTTTCCTGTTATTTCTGTCAAAATTGCTACTTCTTATAAAGTCCTATACCAAACAAGTTCCCCACTTACAGTCTGGTTGTATTAAAACCTTGAAAACTCCAGACACTATATCAGAGATAAAAGCTTTTACTTTTTGTGTAGTGCCTATGATTAATTAATTTGCATTTCTCCTTGCATGATCCTCCTGCTCCTTGGGGACCTGGGTAGTACTTGGGTACTACCCAGGTCCAACCCTGCTTAGGGTCTGAGATCTGAAGGGATTGGATGCCACAGTGGTACAGCTGCATTTCCAATTTAAAATCGTTACATTCTTTAGCTTATGACTCCTTATCCACCCACCTCCTATCTACTTTCCATCTGTTTCTCCAGTTATTTCAAATGTAATGATATTTTTTGAAAGCCAGTATTTTGCCTCTTCTTTATTTTATAACATCTTAATACATCTATTATTATTGGGTTAAACTAAGTTCCTAGAGAGCAATGACGTTATTTATCCTATTTAGTATCTTCCAAAATTACTTCCTTCAAAATTCAGGTTTATCTAATCAAACAATCAGAAGTCAAAGAAGGGGTTATACCATTTGTGCTTCTCTCCATGATTTCTATATTATATTACAAATCCTACATAGATGTGAATTTCATACCTTCTTTTTTCTGTGCCCACACTGTGTCTCAATCTTTTAAATCACATATATATAAATAGTTATATAGCATATATCCAGAAAACACCTTAAATACATAGCTCAGTTAGTTATCTCAAGCTGAGTACAGTGTAATGTTCTCTTTACAAGAGAAGGAGAAAATTACCAACACCTCAGAAGTCTGGAAAATCTTGTGTCTTATTCCAAACAAAAAGTGTAACTCAAACCCCATCACTGTCCCTAAATGTAGCCATTTTACAGACTTATCACCATAAAACTAGATTGCTTATTAAAAATAAAAATATAGATTCAGTCTTACTGATGGCATGTTTTAGTTCCTGGCTTATTTTACTCAAAATGATTGTGAGAATGGTCTATGTTTTGTATGCATAAATTGTGAATTATTTTTGTTTCCTACCTAATATCTCAATTTGTGTAACACTTGCTGGGTGCCATCGTGCATGCTTGTAATCCCAGTAACTCGGAAGGGTAAGGCAGGAGGATCTTGAGTTTGAGGCCAGAGGAAGCCTATGCAACTTCGTAAGACTCAGTCTCAAAAATAAAAACATTAACAAGGGATTAGGAGTGCAGCCTAGTGGTAGAGCTAGCTTAATACAATGCATTGTTAAAACAGCAAAATGGACACCAAAACGGACAGTTTTCATGCCAAGATGTATATACATTTTTTGGCACCCTCTGTTTATATCAAAAGGTGGACTTACTGAGTTATTGGGTTATGTGCATGGTGAAATTAGTATACACAATGAGTTCTCAAAAATAATTTTGAAATTTACATTTTCCCTAGCAGTGTATGGGAAACTGAGTGTCTCGACTCTCACCAAAATTTAGTACTGCCAATTATTTTAAAGTAATTCAAAGTATTAGTATTTTTTTTTTTGGTAATGGAGGCTGAAATCAGGGCCTTGCCCATAACTTGCAAGTGCTCGACCCTTGAGCTGCACCTTTAGCCCATTTAAAAAAATTTTCTTACTTTGACACAGGGTCTTGCCAATTTACATAGGCTGCCGCTGGGCTCAAATTTCTGATCCTCCTGCCTCTGCCTTTGCAGTCACTGGGATTACAGGCATGCATCAATGCACTTGGATTCAATATTGTATTCTATAGCTAGTGATTTATGTGCAACCTTGAAAAGAGCTTTATTTATCCAAGGTTATAAATATTTTCTGCTGTTATCTTTTAGAAATGTTATTATTTTCTCTTTTGCATTTAGATTTACAATCAATTTGGATTTGATTACATTATATGGTCTGATGTTTGTTCTGTTGTTGTTAGATGTAGCCAGTGATGTTCAACTCATAGTCACCCTATGTCCAACAATACTGTGCCATGCAGACAATATTTTTATGTTTGAGCCCATTGATGCAACCATGTCTTCCTTCTCATTTTGAGTCATGCCACATCAGCAAAAGGAAGTCCCAGGGGCATTACTTCATTCTTATCATTAAAGTCAATTATATTTTGAGGAGGCATTTCTTCCATAGTCATTTCTTGAATGACTTCCAACCTGGGGGGCTAAATTCCCAGCACTATATTTGAGCCCCCCCCCCCACATCTGTCAGTTTGCCACACTGTGTGGGCATGTGTGTTGCCATGAGGCTGAAAGCTATGCCACTGGTATCTCAGATACCAGCAGGGTTACCCATTGGGGAAAGGCTTCAGAGCTTCCAGACTAAGACAGATTAGGGAGGAGGCACTGGTGAACCACTCCCAAAACAACTAGCCATTGAAAACCCTATGGATATCAAAGAAACACTGTCAAATATCGTGCTGGAAAATGAGCCCCCTAGGTTGAAAGGCACTTAAAGGACTACTGGGGAAGAGTTGCCTATTCAAAGTAGAGTCTACCATGATGACAGATATGGAGTAAAGCCCCAGTGACCTCCATTTGCTGACGTGGCACGAAACAAAATGAGCAGAAACAACTGTAAACATCCATTAATAATTGGAACATGGAATGTACATAGTATGAATCTAGGAAAATTAGAAATCATTAAAAGAGAAATGGAGTCCATACATATTGACATTCTAGGCATTACTGAGATAAAATGGAATGGCATGGGCATTTTGAGTCAGATAACCATATGGTCTACTATGCTAGGAATGATGAACTGAAGAAAAATGGGGTTGCATTCATCATCAAAACAGACATTTCAAGATCTGCCATGAAATGCAATGTTGTCAGTGATAGAATAATATCCATATGTCTAGAAGGAAGGCCAGATAATATGACCATTATTCAAATTTATGCACCCAGCATAAGGCAACAAATGAAGAAAAGGAAGAAGATATCTGCCAGGTTCTGCAATCTGAAATAAATCAAACATGCAATCAGGATGTACTGATTATCACTGGTGACTGGA
The DNA here is from genome assembly GCA_007922755.1 of Pedetes capensis. NCBI lineage: Eukaryota > Metazoa > Chordata > Mammalia > Rodentia > Pedetidae > Pedetes > Pedetes capensis. The sequence goes on along the minus strand of VMDO01009970.1, from coordinate 47,311 downwards.
ATGCAAAGGTTGGAAACAAAGAAGAAGGCTCAGTAGTTGGAAAACATGGTCTTGAGGACAGAAACAAAGCTGGAGATCACATGATAAAATTTTGTCAGACCAATGACCTTTTCACTGCAAATACATTTTTTCAACAACATAAATGGAGACTATATACATGGACTTCAGCAGATGGAACATACAGGAATCAAACTGACTACATATGTGGAAAGAAATGATGGAAAAGCTCTATAGCAAATATCAAAACAGGACCAGGTTCTGACTGTGGATCAGACCATCAACTTCTCACATGCAAGTTCAAACTGAAGTTGAAGAAAATTAGAACAAGTATATGAAAGCCAAGGTATGACCTTGAGTATATCCCACATGAGTTCAGAGACCACCTCAAGAATAGGTTTAATGCATTAAACACAAATTATAAGAGAAGAGACGAGTTGTGGCATTACATCAAAGATATCATTCAAGAAGGAAGCAAAAGGTTATTAAAAAGACAAGAAAAAAAGAAAAGACAAAATTACATGGCAAAAGAGATGATGGACCTTCCCTTAAATGTCCAGCAGATAAAGTAAATGGAAGATATGATGAAGTTAAGCATCTAAAAAGAAGATTTTAAAAGGCACCTCGAGAGGGCAAAAACAAATATTATAATGACACATGCAAAGAGCTGGAGGCAGAAAACCAAAAGGAGAGAACACACTCTGTTTCTCAAGCTTAAAGAAGTGAAGAAAAAATTCAAGCCTCGAGTGGCAGTAGTGAATGATTCTACAGGGGAAATGTTAAGTGATGCAGGAAACATCAAAAGAAGATGGAAGGAATACACGGAGTCATTATAAAAAAGAGAATTGGTAGATGACTAACCATTTCAAGAGGTTACATATGAAGAGGAACCAAAGGTATTGAAGGATGAAGTGGAAACCACGTTGAAAGAACTGGTGAAACACAAGGCTGCAGGAATTGATGGGATACCAATAGAGATGTTTCAACAAACAGATGCAGCACTGGAGGTGTTAACATGTTTGTGCCAACAGGATTGGAAAACAGTTACTTGGCCAACGACTGGAAGAGATCCATATTCCCAAAAAAGGGGGTCAAACTGAATGTGCAACCTATCAGGCAATATCCTTAATATCACACGCCAGCAAAATTTTACTAAAGATCATTCAGAAGTGACTGCAGCAGTATATGTACAGGGAATTAAGGGAAAATCAAGGAGGATTCAGAAGAGGGTGGGGAACCAGGGATATCATTGCTGATGTCAGGTGGATATTAGCTGAAAGCAGAGAATATCAGGAAGATGTCTATCTATGTTTTATTGAGTATGCAAAGGCATTTGCTTGTGTGGATCATAACAAGTTATGGATAACACTTCAGAAAATGGGAATACCGGAACACCTAATTGTGCTCATGAGAAATCTGTACATGAACCAGGAGGCAGTTGTTCGAATAGAACAAGGAAACACTGAGTGGTTTAAAGTTGAGAAAGGTGTGCGTCAGGGCTGTATACTTTCACCCTTTCTCTTCAATTTATACGCTGAGCAAATAATCCGAGAACCTGGACTTTATGAGGAAGAACGTGGCATCAAGATTGGAGGAAGATTCATTAACAACCTGCGTTATGCAGATGACAAAACTCTGCTTGCTCAAAGTGAAGAGGGTTTAAGACATTTACTGATGAAGATCAAAGATCATAGCCTTCAACATGGGTTAGAACTAAACATCAACAAAACAAAAATCCTTACAACTGGGTCAGCACGCAACTTCACAATTAATGCAGAAAAGATTGAGGTTGTCCAAGATTTTGCTTTGCTTGGCTCTATAATCCACACCCATAGAAGTAGCAGTTAAGAAATCCAAAGACGCATTTCTCTAGGAAAAGCTGTGGCAAAAGATCTCTTTAGAGTATTGAAAAGCAAAAATGTCACATTGAAGACGAAGGTGCATCTGACTCATGCCATGGTATTTTCAGTGGCATCATATGTTTGTGAAAGCTGGACATTGAACAAGGGAGACAAAAAAAGATTTGGTGCTTTTGAATTGTGGTGCTGGAGATGTTTATTGAATATACCACGGACTGCCAAAAGAACCAACAAATCTGTCCTAGAAGAAGTGCAACCAGAGTGCTCCTTGGAAGCAAGAATGGCCAGACTGCATCTTCCATATTTCGGACATGTAGTCAGGAGAGATAAATCCCTGGAGAAGGACATCATGTTTGGGAGAGTGGCAGGTCAATGCCAAAGAGGAAAACCCTCCACCGAACGGACTGACACAGTGCCTGCAACACTGGGCTTAAACATAAGTAAGATCGTTTGCCTGGCACAGAATCGGCAAGTGTTTCGATCTGCTGTACATAGGGTCACTATGAGTTGGCCTGGACTCAACGGCACCTAACATCAACAACAACAACAACAACAACAACAACAACAACATGGTAGGTATAAATTTGACTTTTTAATAATGTTCCAAAATCCTAGTCTACTTGCAGTACATTGTTTCTTCTGGAGTTTCATTATTTTTCTTTTCTTTTTGTATTTTGTTTGTATTTATTTATTTTTTGTGGTTGTGATTGAACCCACAGCCTCGTGCATGCTAAATACGTATGCTCTCTACCAATTTTTCTTCCTTAATTGCCAACTCCCTGGAATAAAAGGCCTATAAGTTCCAGGATCACCTCATGTGACTTCCCTGTTCTTCTAGATCTTGGTCCTGCCCATCCCTGGTACTATGATAACTTCTCAGTGACTTCAAATATCCTTTTTTCTTAAGTTGTTATGGTTGTTCTTGGCATAAGGATTTTTCTTGACACTCCATTGCCAGAAATTGAATTCATTTGATAGATTTTATGACTCTTTTGGATTTACAAAATAAGAAATCCATATTTTCATTAGAAAAAATTAGTCATCAATATTTGCATTCATTTTCATTCACCTTTTTCACAAGTGCAATTTCCCCTTTATTTCTCTTTTCTATTTCACTTTTTTTTACTCTCTGCCTTCCACTTTTCTCTCTCCCTCTTGGCCTATTCCTCATATATACAATACCCTCATTTTTTCACATATTTTCTTCCTTTAATCAATTACTAAAAATCATACTTAGGAGAGGATATAGTAAATTCATTCTCACTGAGCTTCAAATATTGATTGTACAAAGTTTATTCTTGGCATAGTCTATTAAAGGCAAAAAACTAGTTTCATGTAATCTTGTACATGAATTTATTACAGCTCTGGCAGTATGAGCATATCTGAAGTTCTTTCTGGAACTTCCCTTTTTGTTTTAAAAACATTGAAACAATATTCTGACCTCTTAGGTAATGTTGCATCCCTTCAGGTGAGAAAAAACACAATGAAGTAAAACTTAGCAATAGCAACACCTATGCATTTATATATGGCAATGTCTTTCTCTGTAATAAAATGACTTTTCTATGATGTGTCTAGTGTACAATTCTTTCCCACTTCTCCTCAGCTTTCTATTAAGAAAAATCATTTCATAGCCAAAACTACTCGGGAAATACTAGCAGAAAAGAACTAATAGAAGAAGCAGAAGTTTTGTTATTTATTTGTTTGTGATGCTTAAGTAGCTAATATACTCCAAAGTCATGCTCTTAAATTTCTGCTTCTGGGGGATGGAAACATAATAAGCACTAGGAAAAGAAATGCAATACAATCCATTTGTGGAGATGAATACTGGGGTGAGATGCCTTCCACTTTTTGTTTTTTCATATACAGAGACAGAACAAATTGGGTGAATATCAGATTGACCTGTAAATTCTAGAAAAAGTATAGGAGGAAAGATGATTGCATTGGATCCTGGAAAAAATAATGGGAATTTGATAGATATTAGTAGGAGAAAGGTGGCATCAACTGTGTTCCATAACAAAATATCCTATAAGCAGAGGTTTGGAAGTCAGGAAATGCAGAATATGAAAGGAACTAGTGAGGAATCTGGCATGACTGGAGAAGAGTAATGTGGAACATAAAATAGGCAAGAAATATGGGATGCCAATTTGTGAAATGTAAACTATGGCTTACAAAAAATGTTTGTCTATGTGTGTACAATAGGGAGTCACTGAAAATTTTTAAACAATGAATTGTATTTTAAATCGATACTTACACCAGGCAGTTTAGACTGAAAGGAAATGTCACCAAGTGCACAACACTCTTTTGTGTTGCAAACCACATGATTGTTGAAGTATTCTTTGAGAGAATGAATTTACGATGTGAGGTCCACAGACCAACAGTAAAACATGAAGCCCAAAGAATCCCCAACAACATACATCAATTTTTATTTTTATGTGTGGTTTCTTAAACAGCCTGTAGCTGTTAGCTACAGATGTAGCTATTTGTTATGGCTGATAGCTTTCATAAAATTCTCTGTGGAGGTCTGGCTCCAAAAAGCTTAGGGAATCCTATTTTAAGATATATTCAGAAAACATGTTTGATGAAGGATATTATATGACAGACACTGACATAAAATTTATCAAGTAAGAACTGATGACACCAGCCATAATGCACTGAAACCTTTTGGGATAGTTTGTGTGTTTTAGGTGGGGCTGTTAGGAAGCATATGCAGAGATGGCATTTGGAGTACATGAGGTTTTTTGGAGATTAATGCTTGTGAAAAATAACAGAAGGGAGAAAGTAGGAGTGGGCAAAAGCAATACAAACTGAGATAATGATCTGACAAAGTCTTTGCCAGTCTGACTAGAGACCTCCAGAAAGAATATTGTTCAGTAGAGGAATAAAGATCCAGACTATAATCCTGTTACCATCTGACTCATTGTCAGGGAGCCGCCTCATAAATTCACAGCCATGACTCAAAGGCTGAGGTAGATCCTAATGGCAATCACAGTTAGAAACTGACAGCTTCTTGCAGCTGAATGGTAAATGTTTTCTTGAGGGAAAAGCCAGGCCATGCAGCTCCAGGGATAACATAGTAATTGTAGAGTGTGTGTGTGTGTGTGTGTGTGTGTGTGTGTGCGCGCGTGTATGTGTACATTAAACATGTTTGCTGTTAAAGAACTTAGGATAATATTTATCTTAAAACATTCAATTTTAATGAATAGTGGGAGTAAAGTAACTTTCCACCATGCAAAATAAAACCCCTCTTGTTCATTTGAATATAAAAATTTATTTCATAGGGACTCAATTCTGAAGAATAAACTGAATGATGAGATCCAAACCAAAGCTAAAACTGCTGAATCACAACAGACTTCTGAAGAGTCTTTCTTTTACCATAATACAGGATAGCTATAAACTTTGGCTGCTTATTTGCAGTGATAGAAAAGATTAAAAGCCCACAAGTTGAGTAAAGATTCTATTTGAGGAGAAAAGATTTGCTGTGAGCCCTGAGTCATATGTCTGACCTAAGTAAGCTTATAGTTAAATTAGGAAGAAACAGATAAACAGCAGTAGAAAGTGATAAAAGTATGGAAGACTATAGCAAAGATTGGTGGAATTCAGGCAAGCAGTATTTTGGGAAGAGCTGAAGTTGTCATAAAAGATGTTCTGTATACATGCAGAATAATTTAGTTCTCTGAGGAAAAGTTGAACACATTGGGTGCCCCAACTTGGGCCAGCTTAGGTTTGCCCAAAAGTTTATTACCTCTATCCTTTGAGAAAAAAATAATCAATCACTAAATTTTAACCAGGGGAAGGACCCAGCAACCCACTCACAAAAAACAATCAACCATTGAAAACCCTATGAATAGCTGAAAAGCACTGACAATTGTGTTTTGTCTGTTGTATGCACGGTTGCTATGAGTGGGACACTGACTCAATGGCACCTAACAACAACAAAAACAAATTTTAACCATATTGAAACTGCTGGTAGGCTATTTATTTTTTGGTGTTTCACCAATGAATATATATATCTAAAATAGCTACTCTCTCGTGTTTCTTTTTTCTCTCACAGAATCAGTGACATATGTTGGGTGGTCTATGACAGTAAATGATTTGAAGTTCTCTCTACTTCCAGGGGAATAGTAGCTCTGGACTTACAGCTATACTTGCTCTTTTCCCAACTTTGAGGAGAGTCTTCCAGCCTTAGGATCTGGGAGCAATGAGCAGAACACACGTGATACTTTATAGAAAAAGAAATTCATTCCAGACAATTTGGTTATACCTGGTTGAACAAATATTCTAGGATGTCTGATTAGTCCCAGTTTATAATACTTTTTGTTCCAAAATAATAATTAGTGGTTCACCCTTTCACTCTCAAAACTGTCCTGGTCTACATAATATATAATCTTGTCACTTATGCAGACAAACACACACTTCCTTTGTTCTTAGTTGCAGAATTATTTTCTTTTCTTTAGGGGAAGTATATAACATGACATATTTAAAATCATGTTAGATCTTAGAGGTCAGAAACTGCATCTTGTTCATCTTGTTGTTACTGATACTCAGGAAGCTTCAGACTTGGATGCTGCCCAATGAAGTGTAGTGAATTAGAGAATGTAGTAATGAAGTTGACAATAAAGTTAAGGGGAAAAATGTGCTCCTGAAAAAACTTTAAGAAGAGAAGTAATGACCAAATTCTTTAACACACACCAGTAATCCCAGTGACTCAGGAGGCCGAAGCAGGTAGATCACAAGTTTGAGATAAGAGGCAGCCTGTACAACTTAGTAAGACACCGTTTAAAAAAATAGCAGTAATAATGGGTCAAAGTGATCTAATGAAACATGACATAGGTTATCTGATATGGTTTGATAGTGAGCTATGTTTCCAGTGTACTGCTTAATTTTTTCCCTTGGTTCTGAGATTCTATCTCAAGTATGCATAAAGATTCCTTTAAAAAAACTTTATCTTCTACAAATGGTCAGATCCACATATAATCTTAGCCAATTTACTATATTATCTATTAATTATCACAATTAATGCTGCTAATGTGTTTGCTTATTTACTGTGTAAGCTCTTTTTGATAGTGTCTGACATATTGTTTACTGAAACATCAACGACTATAATAATGATTACTACAAGATTTTATTATTTGAAGTTTCAGACTTTGGGATTGAATATACTTCTGATTATATGTAACAAATAGGGTATCTTTCCTCCCTAGATTTTCTAGCACTATCTTTAAGTAAAATTTAGAATACAAATTTTAGTCATTGAGAAAAACACAAGAAATATTGAAAAGAATCCTCATGGGAGATTAAAATTGAGAAATATTCTTTATGAATTATGAATGATCCTTTAAGACTGTAAGTTCTCCATTGTGAATTTGAGCTCCAACTATTCCTTACCACCTCTGTTACTTAATACCAATTATCTATTTAAATTCTGTTAAACAGTGACCCTTTCTTGACTCTATTCATCCCAGTTGTCTAATAATATCTGAGAATTTGAGTAGTGAACCATTCTTGGAACAAAACTGAAACTTCATTGACCTTCCTCAATCTAGTTTATAAAATCTTTAAGCTTCTTACTTCCCTAAATGTGCATCTGGGGGGTTGTTTTCCACAGCAATATTTGAATAATGGCTTTAGACATTGGCTTTGTTTGGTCTTCCTTTTTTGTGCTAACCCTTTTCCAATGTCTCTCTACACCTTCCTCATTCATTTTTGTGTCTAATTCTAAAATAGCCCCACTGGGTCAGTGTGGAGGGATGAATGGGGAAAGGACAATCTCAGTGTAAACAGTGCAACTTCTTGTTTTTTTATCCCACTTGCATGTTTTGCAAGTGCTATACCATTGAGCTGCACCCCCAGCCCATTTTTTTTTTTTTTACTTTTTTGAGACAGGGTCTCACTACATTATGCAGACTACCTGTGGGCTTGAACTTGTGATCCTCTTGCCTGTGCCTCCTGATTTGCTGGGATTACTGGCATGCATCACTGCACCTGGCTGCAACTTCTTGATTGTATTGGGAAAATAGGGGAATATAACCCAAATAAGCACCTGAGTATTACTACATATTAGCAATAAGGCTCCATAAACTTTGTGAGTTAATCAAAGTGTTACCCAGAAGTGATGTAAAAAACACATGATGGAAAAACCCAATGCTGTATTACTCTGTACCCCATCATCATTTACTAATAAAGGGAAAAATAAAAATAAAAAATAAAATAGCCCTCTCATCCTTGGCTGCTTTGTTAATGGACAAAATGTGCCCTCTTGAAAACTTATTGGGTCTTTGCTGTTTAACAATTTAGTGAATATTTACAATGTGAAAGATATATTCCTATTTTATACAGTTCTTCTAAATTTCAAGGATAATTATTTGGATACTTTTTTGGTTTGAGAAGACTTAGTAGCACATGCTGAGGAGCTTCTTGTGACAAATTCCCTCCTCAGGCTGACTTAAAACCAACAGAACTGAGAAACCACATACTGATTTCACAGCTAGGTTAGCAATGGAGAGGGGAAGGTTTCTGCTGGAGGTTGCAGTTTCTCTAAATTTTTACATGAAAAAGATCCAGTACAAAAACATAATGACGTATTTAAAAGATGACAGAATAACTCTAAGATTCTTCTTTTATATATCTACAGATTCCTAGTCTCATATTCTATTGAATATCTAAAAAACCCTAGCATTCTATTATAATCATTTGTTGTAAGTAAATGTTTAGATGAAAAATTAGACTTGACATTTTAGATTGTTTTAACCACTGAATCAGTGAGCAGTTTGGAGGTAGGACTTTTGGGTTTTTGCATTTGATTCATTAATAGCTTCCTGGGTATACACATTTTATCACAGAACAGGGTTGGACCATTTACAGGATTCCACTTCTAAATGGAACATAAAGTACTAAGGAAAGGGTTTCAGATATTAGAAAAAGGTTGGCAAAATCAATTCAAGGAGGCAGGTGTTGCTGAGATACTTGACAGGTTGTTGGATGGAGAATTTAGAAAGTAGACCAAAACTAAACAGAAACCCAGTTATTTGAACTAGAAGCAGATGGAGAGATATTCAGGTTCAACAATTGGTTCAGAAATGCCAACAAAACAGCCTTGGATTTTGACAGAAGCATTGTTTTTTTTTTTTTATTTTTTTAATTTTTTATGTTGTGAATGGAATATAATAGGTTGTGTTGAAAGAAAAAAGAGGGACAGAAAACAAAAAAAGGGAGGAAATCACTGTGACTTCTGGGCTATATAATAATAATTATCTAATTATTGAGCACTTATGTGTCAGGAACTATGCTATGAAATTTACCTACATTAATTACTTAGTTTTGTGTCAACTCTATGGATTATATACTATTAGTGTAGTTTTATGAAGCAGATATTCTTCTGGTACATGGAGGATCAGAACATAGTCTCTAGAACCAGATTATCTCTGTTTAAATCCTGGTTGTCAGTTCCTAGCTATGGGTCTTGATTTAGTTAATTAAATTTTTATTGGGTTGTTGCAAAGATTAAATAAGTTAACATATGTAAAATATCTGAAGTAGTATGCTTTGAGCTCTCAATAAGTAACAGTTAATATTTTACAAGTGTAGCATCCAAGGCTCAGAATTTAGTGTGACCATGTTTGGGATTCCCCAGTCTCTTCCTCACTTTAAATCAGTTTAACTTGCATCACATGCTCCTTTCCTGTGTGCAAAAGTTGGAGAATTATCCCACCTAAAGCCTGTAGGTTATTTTCAGAACAGTGAACCCACTTTATAAAAGTTTGGAGTTCAGGTATCTAAACTTTAAACAGAGGTTAAAGAAGGAAGGTGGAGATGGCACAGATGAATTCTAAGAGTGTTAAAACAGGTCTTACTCTATCTCACTTACATTTATCACCACGAAACAAGCCTATGCACCACCTGGCCTAGATATTTCCACCGATTCTCTGGTTTGGTGCTATTAGTTTTTTAAGAGTCATGTATTAAAGGTGTGTTGGCAACTATTAGTAACTCTAGTTGGGATGGTTTACTTTTTATACATGTATTCATTAATTTCCTTAAGTGTTTAGGAAAAGCACTAAGAAATGTGTATTTAGAGCATAAGTTAAAACTTTAAATACTTTCAGAACTAGGCAGACAACATAATTAGAAATGGTTACATATTAAAAAACAACAGGAAGTCACTAGATTATTAGGCAATCTCTGGAGCATATGCACACACACACACACACACACACACACACACACACACACACACACCTATTTTATGTAAGAATGAGAGGGTGAGATTCATATATTTAAAATAACTATGAGGTCCTGAGCCAGGTCTCCTCGTGCATGCCTGGGTTCCTAATGGCTCAGGAGGCTGAGGTAGAACTACAGGTTTGAGGCCAGAGGCAACCTGCCCAACTTAGGGAGACCTTGTCTCAAAACAAAAATAAAAATATAAAGGGGGCTGGTGATGCAGTTCAGTGATAGAGCGCTTACCTAGCATGTGCAAGGCCCTGGTTTCCACTCTCTAATCTTGCAATAAAATAAAAAATAATAAAATAAAATGATTCCAAAGCCTTATTTTAAATGAAATTTTGTGATTTTCTTAAATATTTGATCAAATTAAAGAACAATATTCTGTAAGTCAAACAAAGCAGATTAGTAGGATTTTAGCTTTTAATTTGGAGTCAAGGGGATATGGAATAGAATCATAGTCAAGAACATAAAGAATTTGAGCTACTAAGTTTTCTTCATCACTCTTGATTGACACTTTGAAAGAAACAAGTAGAATCTGACTTGATAGAAAATGAAGTAGTTGACTTCTTTAACAAATATTTATTAAGTACCTATTATGTGCCAATTACTCCTCAAGGTGACATTGATACAACAGAGAACAAAATGTCCTTGCTCTTGTGGGTCTTACATTCAATTATAGAAAGACAGATGGGAAAAAAAGCAATTTTAGTATATAAGTTTTTCTTATAGAAAAGTAAAATAGACTAAAGGTACAGGAAGGGGTGGGATTTAGCTCAGTTGGTAAAGCGCTGCTCTGCAGTCTCTGTGATCACAAGTTCGATTCCCACCACTGCAGAAATGGGAGAAGGATGTGGCAATCCACTCCTGAGGCAATCCTGAAACAATCAGCCATTGAAAACCCTATGAGAGTCACTATGGCAGGACTCGGTGGGATGGCACCTAACAACAACAAAGGGGCAGAAAATACAAGAAATAGTATGGATATGTCCTAGTTGTTTCATATGCAATAGATAGAGATGGTAACAATGAAAAAATGAAATTGGAACACAAAGTTGAAAGACAAGGAAGTCAGCAATACCAATGCAAAGTTTGTTGTTGTTGTTAGGTGCCGTCGAGTCCTGTTGAGTCCTGTCTGACTCATAGTGACGACTCATAGCAACGCTTACAGGGTTTTCAATGGCTGATTGTTTCAGGATTGCCTTGGGAGTGGATTGCCTTGGAGTGGATTGCCAGATCCTTCTCCCATTTTTGCGGTGCTGGGAATCGAACTCAGGACCTCATAGACTGCAGAGCAGCGCTCTACCAACTGAGCTAAATCCCAGCCAAATGCAAAGTTTGTTGTTGTTGTTAGGTGCCATCGAGTTAGTATCCGACTCATAGTGACCCTCTGTACAACAGGGGAAACACTATTGTCAGTGCTTCTCTGCTATTCATAGGGCTTTCAATGGCAGATTGATTTTTTGGGGGAGGGGGTTGCCAGGTCCTTCTCCCAAGCCTACAGCTTCTGGTGTTCCAAGGCAGTCTCCCATCCAGGTACTAATCAAGGCCCAACCCTGCTTAGCTTCCGAGATCTGACAGGATCGGATGCCACAGGGCTACAGCTGCAGGCAGTAAGGATTTTTTATGCAAAGTTTAGCAGAAGAGAATGCTAAGCAAAGAGAACAATATAAATCCATTACAAAGGTTAGATTCTGATTGAAGGAGAAGCAAGGAAATGAATTGAGTGGGTTCATCATTTCTATTGGTATAGAATATCAAGGATTGCTTGTGTTCCAATATGTTCTTGATTATCTTTTGGCTCCCAAAGGAAATTAGGAAAGATTTTGAATGATTAATACACAAATCAAACAGTGTCAAAATTACACTCTGTGAACTTCATCAGTCTTTCTACCAAATGGTGTGAGATGTGCCCTAAATATAAAAGAACATATAGCACATTATTGGACAGATTGCTCATAGGTCACTTTCCTCTGCTGAATGCTCTTGACAATGAAATATTATATTAGGTCACTCATAACTTATATTCCAGTAATTTCACGTCTTCATTCTTCCAGCCATTAACAGAGCTCTAACAATAGAATAATGATGACAATAACCATATTCTCTAAGTAGAAACATCCAGCAGAGCCATTCACTTTTGGGTCTTCACCAGTTGAGGCTGAAGTGGAAGGTCTTTGAAGAGAGTGGCAGTGGTTCATCAATTTTCTCAACGACTATCTCCTCCACTGACTTTACAACATAACACATGAGGCAAAAACCCTGGCTGGGAAAGTACAGCGTATGTCTTTGGATATTGTTCACCTGTACTCCAAGCATCAATCTTGTTTCCCTTAGTATTATTCTAAGTCAAGATGAGCTAACCTTTCTGCTTCTAGGAAGATAACATGTTCCTTTAGTTATCTGTGGTCCTGTGACATAATTAAGAAGCACTGGTTATTTATTTATGTGTCATCAACACTGAATTCTAAGACTCCTAGAGTAGAATCTGATCCTTCAACTGTGAAATTTATTACAACTTGAAATGATAAAGCCATTGGGTCCCACATTAGGAATGTTCACTTCAAATTATATAGTCCAAATCCATCTACATTTGATCCTTTGAGGAAAAGTTTATTTGTTAAACTGAGTTCTTGCTGAAAATATGAGATGTGTCCTTTGGTCTGAATAATATATCAGCTGAGGACACATTTATGTAAAAGCCCAAAGGGTTGCATGGGACAGTTTTGGCTGACCAGAAATGATACTTGCTTCTGGAACTAAAAAGCCCCAATGGAACCAATTGCTTTCTTCTAAATTCTTCAGAAAGGCATTTTGTTGGGAAAGATTTAACCTTGCAAACATCAGAATCAGAATGTATAGTGCTAAACAAGGATAATAAATTGGTGAATCAGAGAGAATCGTAGTTTAAAGTAATCTTTGCAGTAGTAAGATCTCAAAAAGGTGCTTTATTATTGTTTAACTTCTGTTCTTATTTGATCCAATTTAGCATTTTTTATTCAGACTTCAGTGGCCTAGAGAAGGATAGGCTCTATGTATAATTGAGGCTGAAATCAAGATGACATCTGTTACCGTCAGCAATAAAATTGTCTGGATATTTAGAGAAAACACTATAGGAAAAATGAGGTGATAATTTAAAATCTTTTCACTAAGTCAATCTCTGGGTGTAAGGAGCAGAAACAGCTTGAGGAAGAGTTGCTCTTAAGAGTAAGCAACACTTTGATCAAGTGGAGATATCTCAGATGATTAGAATTATTAATGTGTTCTTTCTTTAATTTAACAATTTATCATTAATTCAACATTTCATAATTCATTCATTAACCAACATTTAGTTTGTGTCTATGGAAAACATATTACTCAAAGTTAGAGAGTGCAGAAATGTGTAGATACAACAGAAAACTGAACCTTGGCTAGAACATAGGCAAAGTTTGTAGAACATACACGCTGTAGGGCATGTGCAGAATTCCTCATTCGGTGCACTAGTAAGTGTAAGGTCTGACCAATAAAAAAGGTTTAAAGGATAAAGAGGATGACATATAGAAAATGCTACAACTATTAAAATGGGAAAGTTATTGTCCAAAGAAGTGAAGTGACCTAGCCATGATATCACAGTTGGTTACAGCAGAGTTTGAAAGAAATACATCTAGGTTTACATTAGGAACCCTTGACTTGTATCACTACCCAACTGGGGGAAATCTGACAGTATATGGAGGAATTTTTTATTGTTACAACCCAGAGGGTACATTTGGCTTCCAGTGAGTAGAAACTAAGAATGCTGCTTAGCATCCTACAATACATAGGATAATTTCCAATAATGAATCTTGACGTATCTGTCAATAGTCCAAAGTCAAGAAACCTTGGTTTCTATAAGGAAAATAGAAAGCGGAATAGAGATAAGAGAATCAAAAAAAAGCTAGACTGTATAGAATATAAAGAAACTGTGGGCCAGACAATAACAGTATTGTTTTTAACTTGTTCATTTCTGAGTTTAAAAATGAGAGGCAACAAACTATGCCTATTTCACCCTGGGGCAGCATTTCCATGGAAATTCACCCAATGAATAATGTTTTAAACATAATGTAAAGAATAAGTTACTTCTCCTTCAGCTGAATGTGTCTTTCCACTGACAACACAGGTTTTCCAGGTATTAATAATATGAAAGTAAATTTCAGTGTTACCACAGCCCTTCCTATGTACAAGAGCAGGCCCAGGAGGTTGGAAGAATAACAACCATCACTTTCCATCAGGATATGCCTGAGGCTGATAATAAGTGATAAGCAAGGCTAGAGAAAAGGTGTCAGGAAAAGAATCATTTTAGAAACCTGGGAGCCAAGGAAAACACTGCATTTACCATGTTTGGACAGAAGAGGGACACTAGTTATCCTAATTTCAGCATGAACTTTTATACTAGGCACCCTTGGGGGAGGGAACATAGAGTCTAATCTTCTATGTAATAACTGGATACTTTTATTAAGAATTGGTAGGCTTGGCTTTTATGGGCATAGTTGCCCACACAAAAGTAATCCAATGATCCTATCAAATTACAGTATTGAAGCCAACACACTGTCATAAGACAAAGATAAAATTTTTATCTAAGTTTCAACATATCACCTTCTTATAAAGTCATATCATCTTGCTTAGGAATGACTGTTGTCAATGAAGTGCCATTTTCTTGAAGGATAAAGAAGTTACATAAAACAGTCTCTTGTAAGAATACCTACCAATACAATGTTTTTATTATTCTTCACATTATGGGCCAAAATATTACGGAGGCTGGGAGTTTAATGAGTTGCAATTTTTCAGAAGATACCAAAGTAGTTATAGTGAATCTGAATACTAATGTTAAGAAAGCTGATCTAAAATTTTAGTTTTAAATAATTAAACAAAATGAGAATTATTCCTACATTGGGACAAGATTTATTTATTTCTGAAAGTTGAGGAAGGAGTCTGCTTTTTCCTGGCTCTCCTCTCTACTTCCTTTGGCATCTAGGGTTCTTCCCTCTGCTATGTGCCAGCCTTGGATAGAACTTTTACTGCTCTAAATTGTATTTACTTCTCAGAATTCCTGAGCCTTGATACTAGGTTCTCTGTGGGAGCTTGATAAATATTCATTGATGGGGATGGTAATGAATACTAGATTTTTTTGGCTCTTTGCTTTCTGACTTTAATCCAGCCATTTCCTTCTCTCTTCCCTGGGGGAACTGGCAATCTGTTTAAAGCATGTTTGCACTTTGGAATCAGGAGGAGAAGCCAGCATAATTATTAGCTTCCAGTGATTCCCAGACTGTCAGTTAATTCTCAGGTCTCACCATTTTCTCTACTGCATACAGAGCTGAGTTTATATATAAATGAATTAGGTATCACTCCAAATGACTTACTGCAGAGAGGAAAAGATGGGTAAGAAGGCTCCTTTTTCTCTCAAAATAACACACAAAATACACTATTGTACAGCTGCCTGAAATTCTGTTATTATCCACCCATTCAATTGACGATAAACTGCCTCTCCTTTAGAAAGTTAATTTGAGTGGCTTTGAGTGAGGCAGGGAATTAGCATGGGCAAATAACATGACTAGGTTTTAAATCTACCAATAAATGCCTGTGATGACTTCAAAAATGTCATTTTATGACTTGGGATTTCAGTTTACTCACCTAGAAAGTAATAGTGCTGGAAGATATTATATTTCTTTTCTTTCATCTCAGGATAATTTTAAACAGAAAAGTGAAAGCGACTCCCACACAGATAAATGCACTAGTGTTAAAGACATCATTTATTATTTGAATTAGGGAATGGATAGGATATTACAACCAACTACTCTGTACCCCACTAACATTTATTAATTAAATAGATGCTACAACAAGTTTATATGAAAATCCAAGAGAAGATATATTTCTACATATTCATGTAGAGTCATGAAATGAATATACAAATGAAGGGCAAGCTAGCTCTTTCCACTATACGTAAGTCAATTGAACCCATGTTGCAAAAAAAAAAAAAAAAAAAAAAAAAAAAAAAGGACATGTCTGTAGACAGGACTACACTCTCAGGCATCTACATTTAAAGAACTGTAAAATGCCTCCTGTGAAATCAAAGCAGTGTAACTCTAAAAGGTATGTTCTAGACAATGCATAGCCTTTCATCAAAGCCTAAATTATTCCCTACCTAGTGGGCTGGGATTTAGCTCAGTTGGTAGAGCACTGCGCTGCAGTCTCTGAGGTCCCAGAGTTCAATTCCCAGCACTGCAAAAATGGGAGAAGGACCTGACAAGCCACTCCCAAGGCAATCCTGAAATAGTCAGCCATTGAAAACCCTATGAGGGTCTCTATGAGTCGGATACCGACTTGATGGCACCTAACTAACAGTGAATCAATTAATAATCATCATCTGTAGACATAGTTGGTACTCAGGGTTTAATATCTAATACTTCTAAAATCCTTCTTCTGCTAAGTTCTCTATGATCTGAGGTCAGGTCTACAGCTAAATACATTGTATAGTTACAGAGCAATCTGTTCTTTATTCTCTGACCTAATATCAACTGGACAACACATAAGAATTTAAACATGAACTTTCTAACAATTTGTATTTTCTTGCTTCTGTGAAGACTCATTTGAGGATAAGTGTCAAGCTATGCAAAAACAATAAGGTAGCATTATGTAAGAGGACTTTAGCACATCTGACATCACAGGTAATCAGAATTTGGATCCATTATTCCTTGTGTCATTTTTATGAGGTATATGCCCACAAACTGCAGGTTACATGAATATGTCCTTATCTTTCACTGACCTTTACATCTTCTGCTTGACAATTCATTTTATCTTTGGGCTCTTTTCTGTACATACTTCTTAATATAAGGAAATCTCTTTCCTCTTCCTTCATACTCTTCTTTGTTTCTATTTTATTTCATTGATTCTGACAAAACTCAACACTTGGAAACACATGAAACTCTAAATCAAGACAGTTTCTCCAATTTTGTTAATAAAATTCTAAAGCAAACAGATAAGATTTATGACAATTTTACATGACTACAGCAAAACTGGGCTGGGATTTAGCTCAGTTGGTAGAGCGCTGCGCTGCAGTCTCTGAGGTCCCGAGTTCAATTCCCAGCACCACAAAAATGGGAGAAGGACATGGCAATCCACTCCCAAGGCAATCCCGAAACAGTCAGCCATTGAAAACCCTATGAGGGTCGCTATGAGTTGGATACGGACTCGATGGCACCTAACAACAACAACAACAGCAAAACTAGCTGTGTATAGGAATCTGTGTTGGGGAGGGTCATTAGTGCTTTTTTGGAAAATCATCATAATGCTATTATTGCTCTAATAATAATTTTCAAGAGATGTAGGGCAAAATTTAACAGTAGTTTTCCAGTGCTAACACTGCATTTTAGACATAGATGAATTAATATTTCTAATAGTTCTTGCTTTGATGGATTCAAGGCTCTTATCACTGTTTGATGTCCAGTTTTTAATTCATTTAAAAAATTTTATTTTTCTCTAGAAGTGCATGTGAGGTATTTCTTTTTCAAAGTTCATTTCTAATTTAGTTTTCAGACCAGAAGTTGGCTGGTACACTCATTTTTTCATCACATAAAAGAACATTGGCAACACAACTGTGTTTCAAGATTTTGCTAGACTGAAACCCAAATTCATTAACCTGAAAGGATAGCACATTGGCTAATCCTCATTTCTTCAGTGTGTTCATATGTTTGGTCCCAATCTAACTTCAATAATTGTGTTTTCTTTCTCCAATGAAATATTATAAACAAATGTCAAGTAAGTTTAGTTTAAGTAAATTTGACTAATGTAAAGTTTGAATTCATAGAAAGCTGGATCACAAAATATTTTTAAAGAAACTCTATATGAATACATACATAGATGTATATATATACATATATATACATATATATACATATATGTGTGGGTATATATATATAGACATATATATATATATATATATATATATATATATATATATATATTAGAGTCAGGGTGATAATATACTATGTAGGATGAAATAAATATTATTTTCTTACCCATCCGAGGTTCAAAGATAAGACCTATATAATAAAATCTATCTCAAAAGGAGAAAATGGTACATATATATTTAATGTATGTTTTAGGTGACACAGAAGTCTTCATCAGGAAATGAGGACTGAAAGGAACAGGCAAACTTGTATATTTTTTACATTTGGTTTGATCTAGCAGTGAATAGTTGTAGAAATGTGTTATTGTATAAAAAATGTGAACTAATGGCAGTAAGTTGGGGGGAAATTAGTAAGGCATAGATGTCCAGATATCTCTTTGTGTCCTTATGCATTCAGAGTCAAGCCCATTCCTTTCAATGCTATGGTTTGGATATGGCTTGTCCCACAAAAATTCATATGCTGAAATGGGGTCCATAATACAATTGTATTGAGAGGTTCTGGGACCTTTAAGAGATGAGGACTAGTGGAAAGGAACTAGGGCATGGGAACACTACACTTGTAAGACATTAATACATATCTCATAAGAATGTGTGAGTTGTGGAACTGGATTAGTTACCGTATGAATTGGTTGACATAAAGCAATCAGCCTCCTTTGTCAATCCTCCCTCAGGCTGAAGCCAGCATGTACATACTGGTACTTTTCACATGGTAGCTTCTCCTTCTGGCCCTCATCATAAGCTGATCAGATGCTCTTGAACTTTTCTCCATCCAAAACGGTAAGCAAAAATAGATTCTTTTCTTTTTGTGTGTTCGTTTACAAATTAATGGGTTTCATTATGATATTTCACTCTGTTTTTCTCAAGCTTAAAGAAGTGAAGAAAAATTTAAGCCAAGTGTCAATAGTGAAGGATTCTACAGGGAAAAGATTAAATGATACAGGAAACATCAAAAGAAAATGGAAGGAATACCTAGAGTCATTATACCAAAAAAGAATTTGTGGGATGATCAACCATTTCAATAGGTTGCATATGACCAGAAACTAATGGTACTGAAAGAAGAAGTAGAAGCTGCCTTGAAGGAAGTGGTGAAACAGAAGGCTCCAAGAATTGATGAAATACCAACTGAGAAGTTTCAACAAACAGATGTGGCACTGGAGGTGCTCACTTGTTTATGCCAGAAGATATAGAAAACAGCTACCTGGCCAACTGACTGTAAGGATTCATATCTGTGCTTATTCCCAAGAAAGGGGATCCAACCAAATGTGGGAATTATCAAACAATACCATTAATATCATACACAAGTAAATTTTTCCTAGAGATCAATCAAAAGCAACTGTAGGAGTTTATTGACAGGGAACTGCCGGAAAATCAAGCAGGATTCAAAAGAAGACATGGAACAAGTTCCATCATTGTCGATGTCGGATAAATATTAGCCCAAAGCATAGAATACCAGAAAAAATGTCTATGTTTTATTGATTATGCAAAGGCACTTGGCTATGTGGATCACAAGAAATTATGGATAGCATTGAGAAGAATGAGAATACCACAGCACTTAATTGTACTCATGAGGAATCTGTACATGGACAAGGAGTCAGCTGTACTGACAGAACAAGGAAACACTGCCTGGTTTAAAGTAAGGATAAGTGTACAACAGGGCTGTATCCTTTCATTGTACCTCTTTAGTCTCTATGCTTTGCAAATCATCCAAGAAGTTAGACTTTATGAAGAAGAAGGTGGCATCATGATTGGAGGAATACTCATTAACAACCTGTGTTATGCAGATGTCGCAACTCTGCTTGTTGAAAGTGAACAGAATTTGAAACGTTTACTGATGAAGATCAAAGAACATAACCTTAAGTATGGATTAAACCTCAACATCAAGAAAACAAAAATCCTTACAACTAGGTCAGTATGCAACTTCATGACAAATGGAGAAAACATTGAGGTTGTCTAAGATTTTGCTTTCCTGGGTTCTATAATCAACACCCATGGAAGCAGTAGTCAAGAGATCAAAAAACATGTTACATTGGACAAAACTATCGCAAAAGACTTGTTTAACATGTTGAAAAGCAAAGATATCATATTGAAGATGAAAGTGCACCTGACTCATACCATGATTATTTTCAGCCACATCATATGATTGTGAAAGCTGGACACTGAATAAGGGAGATAGGAGAATAACTGATGCTTTTGAATTAAGGTGCTGGAGATGAATATTGAGTATACCATGGAGTGCTAAAAGAACCGACATATCTGTCCCAGAAGTGTAACCAGATTGTTCCTTGGAAGTAAGGATGGCTTATATATTTTGTACATGTAGTTAGGAGGGACCAGTCCCTAGAGAAGGGCCATGTTCGGGAGAGTGGTGGGTCAAGGAAAAAAAAACAAGACCCTCAACTGAATGGACTGACACAGTGACTGCAACATGTGCTTAAACATAAAACATATTATATGCCTGGCACAGAGTAAGGGATTATTTGTTCTCCTGTATATAGGGTCACTATGAGTAGGACCCTCCTTGACAGCAATTAGCAACAGGAATATATATATATATATATATATATATATATATATATATATACATATATATATATATATATATATATATATATATATATATATATATGATGGGGATCAGGATGGAGGCACACATGAGAAGGTAATGAGGGGTGAATATAAGTAGAGTACATGATATAAGTATATGAAAATGTCATAATGAA
>VMDO01009970.1:0-26491 GCA_007922755.1 Pedetes capensis | reverse complement strand
GTTGCAAAAGTGATACTTTCTGCAAATAATAAAATCCTCATACAAGTCTTGCAAATGCTGAAGAAAAAGTCCTCTGGAACCTAAGGTAGGTTAAGCTCATTATATAACTAAAAACAACCTCAATATAAGTGCACATGATAGTATTTTTCAGGATTTTGCTGTGGTAGCAAACAATCCCCAAATATTTCTGGCTTAAAACAACATAGATTAATTTATTGCTACACAAGTTATTTGGGGGGGTACAGGCAACTTTCTTGGTTCTCAGTCCTCTATATGCATAATCAGCATTGCACCTTCATAATAAACATTAACTTTCTGCCTTATGGAGACAAGGAAAGAGGGTACTTCCATCTACAAATGAAATATTTTACTTCTTAAATATTATTGACCTAATTAAGTCATTTAAATAAGACTGACCTCAGGGAATAGTGAGGCAGGATAGACAGATAGGGAAATTTGGGGGATATGAAAAGGGAAAGATCTTTCACCCCAGAATCTGCTTTAGTCTTGCCAGCTGAGTGTCCAAAACTTGAACACAAATACCAACTGCTGTGAGGAATGCATGCATAGAGACGTTATTTTGGAGAGACATTTTAAATAATGAAAATTGTAAATAGCAATAAGTCATGCTTAGGGTCACAAAGGTATGTAACCTTTGATTTTGGCTTGGTTTTCTCCTGTAATTGTTTGCTGCTTTGAGACAGCCCAGGAAATTCCGTCATGACTTTTTTCTTAAACCTAAACAATGGAATTTCTTTTGATCTTAGTGGCACCTCCCTAGCCCATGACAGGGGTCTTTCCACACTCTTAAGGTTCATGTCACACTGAGCTTCCAGAGATGGGCAGTCAAGGGTGACATCACATTTGGTTAAAGAAACCTGGAGAGAACATGGGCCAGGGGCTTTCTCTTTTTGGCTATCCTGGGAAGCCCATGTCTTGGATGCCTATCTGTTTCTGAGGGCCCATATGTATTCTAAAGTGTGGACTTTATAAACTCTACATGCTTGTTTCACTCCTGCTGAATTGCCTTGAAATTCTTTTCTGAGATGAAGCCAAGGACCTGGATTAACCTGAGTGGAGGAACCAACTAGGGGAACTCCTCAGGCTAGGGGGACACTCTGAGCTGTACCTCCCTGCTGTGCTACCAGTGACAACAGGACATTGCAATCTCCCTTATTTTTCTTAAAATAAATACAACTCTGTCTTGTTGAGAAGTTTCAATGTCTACCACAGGAGTAAATCAGTAAAAGTGGGAACTTTCCAAAGTTATGCTGCGTTATATGCCTGGTGAAATTCTTATTTGACCTATTTAATACTGTAATCTTTTAGGAGACAATTGTATCAGTCATGACTCCCAGGGTCCAGCTATTAATGGCTTTTGGTTTTCTCACTGGCCTTAACTATTTTAAGAAAACTGAAAAGCTGTGCAATCTTGGGCGTGAGCATCAATCATCAGCTATCATTTTATCATCTCCTTTTCATCTAACAAGAAGAGAAACAAAGGATAAAGCAGGACACTTGAACTATACACATAGCATCTCTCACCATGTGCTTTATTCCTCTAATTACATGGTTTCTCTTTTCTGCCTGTTTCTATGATATTAGAACATGTGATATTATATAGCAAATAAAGTTTGAAGGTTTAGGGTCACAGGGATGAGTCAACTATAGAATAATACATAATAAAGGAACCTTGAAATCTAATGTTAGATTTCTTTCTTCTTGAAGGCACCTCAGGCATCTCCACAAATTTTCTCTCCAGGTCCAGTCTCTCACCATATTACTAAATTCCCTCTATCCTCTTCCATCAGGTATTAGTCAAAACCCTACATGTCCTCTTTAACTTAATAGTAGAAAAGTTCTCTTTCTCCAGATCCCATCCATGTCACCAACTGCATATCTTGAAACTCATTGTGCTGCTTTAATAGATGAGAAAATAATCTATTCTAGCTCAGAATATATAGCATCTGAAGAACCAGTTAGCAAATGCATAAAAATAAAAGATATAATTTCCTTTAGCACATTCTATATGGTGGACTGAGCAACATACAAGGGTCATGGATGCCCTTTATGGGATTTCTTTATGGATTTCTTTATGTTACATAGGTGATATGTGCTGTATACAACAGATTTTACAAGATCTCACAATTGTTTTAGGATTTCCATCTAATATGGGCCAGGAACACTTTTCCTTTCTTACTCTGTAAATTTCAAAGGCCCAGGAGTTGCATGTGAATCATGAAAGCACCATGGGGTTCAGGCAAACTTTGAACTCCAAGTGTCAGGGAACAGAATTGGAAGTTTCACAAAAACACCTTTATTCTTAGGGTTAGCTCAGCAAGGACCTTGGGAGTATAGAACAGGTGAGAATGAAAGCTAATCAAGAAAGGAAATCCTTTCAAAAAACAACATCAGTCCCAAAAGCCCTGATTCACAATCAGGATCCTAGTTGGGTCAGTTCTTATTTTAACCAAAGCATCCCTTCTGGTTTTCCTTGAGGCTCATATATAGTTGAGAGAAATGTTCTACTACAAGCTTCTTTCTTATGTCTCATAAATAAATCAGTAAGATAAAAATAGCTACATTTCTCAAAGTTAAAGCAAAATAAAAGTCAAGGCTACGGCAATCTTCCTCCTTCGCTTCCTTTCCTTTTTATACTAAGATCTAGCTAACTCTGAGGGCACAGATTATTCAAAGATAAATGCAGGCTGATTTTGAAAAAAGATATGTATATATAATGTTTGCTATTATTTAAAATCTGGGATCAGCCAGTGTTTTATTGGAAATGCAATGCATTTTATTCTTTTTTAAAAAATATATTTATAGAAATATTTAAGGATATAATCACATTATACTTCTCTTGCAAGAATATAAACAGTGCTTATGTTATAAGAAGTCCTATGATACTTGAGGATATGTCACTAAACTGAAGATGTTTTTTCTACTTGTATCTATGGGTAAAATAGTCTCTGCAGTTTATGGGAGCATTTCATAAGGAAAAATCGGAGATGAATGCTCCCAGCTGAGAAGCTTCCT
Source organism: Pedetes capensis (assembly GCA_007922755.1). Lineage (NCBI taxonomy): Eukaryota > Metazoa > Chordata > Mammalia > Rodentia > Pedetidae > Pedetes > Pedetes capensis. The sequence continues at coordinate 23,455 of VMDO01009970.1, read as the reverse complement.
AGCAAATTCCATTGCTCCCCTTTGTACATAACTTAAAAAATTTTTTCATTTAATTGCAGGAATTTAGCTTGCACTTAGAGGTAGCTTAATCTTCCAATGCCTGCCAATACTTCCTTGATATCCTTTTCTCTGGTTTTTTAGAAAGACAGTGGAGGAGTTTTGAAACCATGTGGAATGCAAGTTTGAGACTGCCTTAGAGCTTTGACATCTGGAAACTTCATTTAACCCAGAGAGATTAATGTGGTTATTCTGGATACAACTAATGCATAATATTGCATGTTCATTAAACTTTATATAATATTCCAGAAACTCAAAGCTGATTTATTTTTATCCTCATATTTGGTTATTTAGTAATTCTAAATTTTGGCTGGAGTATATTTTTATAGTTTAGAGCCATTCTGAGATTCCATTGCAGAATTTACTTCAAAACGTCACTGTGACTTTCAGCTTTTGTCTTAGAGAAACCTGGAAAGACTATTAACTTTCACCCCTACAATAGAAAGGTTTAAAATCATAACCTTCTTAAACAGAGAGATGAACTCACAGAAAAACTGATAAGGAATGCCAGGCAGGAAGAAAGGGAGTAATAGAGTCCTCTGTAGCCATCTGCTTCTCAGGCACCTTTTGAGACATTAGTATCAATGTGTGGTTGCTCTGAGACAAATGGCTTGGTCTGGTAGTAAGTACTTCCCTTGATAGATTGCAAGTAGCAGATTGTTAATTGATAATACCTTTTTACAAATAGCTTAATCTGTAGCCAGTAGCTCCTCTACAAGTGGCCTGATCATGGCCAGTTACACTTTTTCACTTATGAGGACAACAGGTGCCTCCATGTGTGGGCAAAGAACTAGAGATTCTCCTTTGAGGTGAGACTTCTCCTGCAGTAAAGGAGAAAGTCTATTTTACAACCCAAGAAAGCACACCTAAGCAAAAAGAAAGATGAAATATGACACCCCTGAAAAACAAACCAAAAAGAGGGGTGGAATACCTGTCTGATCCAATCTCCTTAAAACTCCCCAAATCCCACCTCTCAATGCAGAGTCCAGAGTCCATATTGTCTACAGCATTTCCAGTGCCCTCAATTTGTAGATGTCCACAGATCTCAACAGATGTGCAGAGCAGCATCTATTGTTCTCAGCCATATCTGCAATATCCAGCAGATGTTCAGAGAAGTTTGCAAAAGTCCAAAGATGTCCACAGTCATTTGCACTTATACATAGTCTTCTGCAGCTTCATTATTGAACCTGCATGCTTCCTGACCTCTAAATTAGAAGTATAAATGAAGCTGTTCATGGATCTTTACTGCTGGACCTGCTCACTTTCTGATTTCTATTTCAGAAACTAAATCGTTTCCCTTAACTTTTTTGTTTCCATCTTCCATCTTCCTCCACTGGCCTAATTCCCAAGCCTGCTTGCCCTAGTACTCAGAGCATACTCTTCTTTTCTAATTCTAAATAAATTAGCATAAAATTTCCTTTCTGGGTTTATTTTGAATTATTTAACTAATGAGACCAAAGACCCAAGGAGGCATCCTGCTGCCTGGTGACAAAATTCCCTACCTAAAGTTATAGTAACAAAAAATACTCATCTTATCTCTTAACTATATTTACCTAATCCTTTATATAAAGAACTACAAAAAAGGATGTCAGAGTCTATTACCTTCTGAAATGAATTTATCTTTAAAATGTGTGTGTGTGTGTGTGTGTGTGTGTGTGTGTGTGTGTGTGTGTATTTTGATGGGAGAGAAGTTTGTATAGGTATGACCTATGCAAATGAACAGGAAAAATAAAACTGTTGTCCAAAGAAAATTATCAGCAGAATCACATTAAGCATGAAATTTGCATTGGAACAATCAGTTAAGAAATATAGATAATGACTATATTATAAGCTGTAGTGGAAAAAGTATATAATATGAATGAACAGATTACTGATTTCAGTAGATACGTAGGTACAGAATAGAAGTCAAGTACAGTGACACACACCTGTAATCCCAGCAACTTGCTAGGAGGAGGTAGGAGGATCACAGGTTTGACAGCAGAAGTCGCTTGCAGGATTTAGCAAGATCCTGTCTCCAAATGAAAATTTCAAAAAGGGATAGGGCTATAGTTCAGTAGTAGAGCATTTGCCTAGTGCTAGACTCTGGAACCAATTCCCAGTACCACCAAAAATAAATAAATAAACAAACAAACAATCTGAATAGAAGTGGTGGAAATGAAAACAGAGTAATAGATTAGGAATGATTCAATAAGCTCATCCATAGACTTGATTGCTGCAAAGAGAATGAGTACATTTTGTTCTGGGTGAAGAATTATCACCTAAATTAGATAACAGAAAGAAAAAAATGAGTGGAAATAATAAGACAAATTCTAAAATATGTAAGACAGTTTCACATTTTCATATATATATATGTATGTATTTGGCATTACAGAAAGAAAAGGGGAGAAAAGATGAAAGATGTTTGGAAAGAAAGGGAAGATAATTTTGAAAATGAATGAAAGACACCAAACAGTATATCGAAAACCTCATAAAAGGATAATAATACAAACCAGAGATTGTGATGCATGTCTGTAATCCCAGCATTTAGTAGGCACAGGTAGGAGGATTTTGAGTTTGAATCCATTCTGGGCTATTTAGCATGATCTTGTCTCAAAAATAAAAATAAGAAGAAATAAATAAGATAAATCCCTCTCCCACCTAAATAAACACCATATATATATATATATATATATATATATATATATATATATATATATATATATTTTATATATGTACACCTTATTATATGTGTGTGTGTATATATATATAATCTCCTAACAAAATTCTTGAAAACCAAACTACAGATATAATCTTGAAGGTAGTCAGAGACAAAACACATGTTACTTATAAAAGGACAAAGATGAGAATTACAGCAGTCTTCATGTTAAAAATCATTATGCAAATCAGAAGACAAACTATTAACATCTTTATAGTGCACATAAAAAATAAGAAAAAGCTGTCTACCAAAATTCTATATTTAGAAAAAACATGTTCAAAATATAACTTTCAGAGAAACAAAAACAGATGAAATTCACTGCCTGTTTCCCTATTATTTAAGAACATTAAAAAGTTCTCCATGCAGAAGAAATATGACACCAAAGATAAACTTTCATCTACACAAAGAAATGGAAGAGTACTCTAAGTGACATAAGAAGTGGGATCACAAAATACAGTCAATGTTTAAATTTAAATAATTATCGCAAAAGATATGTTACCATCAATGGCCGTCAAAATACACTCCCTGGCTTAAACATACATTGTTCTTGTTACTTTCTCAAACAATTCCCAAAATCTATTTTCATGGGTGTCTTTAGTTTTATCTTCCATTATTATAATGATCCATGTCACACATTGTTTCTAGTACAATGATTTTTGTCAAATAAAAATGTTATGTTGTGTCCTCCTCCAACTTACTCACTGGGTCTGGTGCCGTGTGACTACTGGCTCTTCCCCGAAGTCAAAATGACTGTGAAAGATAAATGTTTGGAATCAGTTCAGGATATAAAGGCAACCACAACAGCACAACTAAAGATACTTGTGAAAGAGGACTTCCAGAACTGCTTTCAGAAGTGGCAAGAACAATGGGTTAAGTGCGTTCAAAGCCAAAGGGAATATTTTGAGGGGGATTAATGGCAATATTTACTTAGCATAATATTTTTTAATTCAAATGTTCATGGTATTTTTTTGGTCACACTTCATAATTAAAGGTAAATACAACCTTATTTTTAATATTTTAATTGCTGTAAAAGGTCATTGCCTAAAGTATAAAGAATATTAATGTATATTAAACATATAGTTTGTTGAACAGTAAAATACAAGGATGGTGCTAAGAAAGGGATGGAAGAAATGAGAGTCAACTGCAAATAAGACCTTTATTCTACATGCAAATTCATATAATATTAATTGAAGGTAGACTGTGATTATTTGATGATTTATAATGTGTATCATATGGTAACCTACAAAAGAACTCTAAAAACAGACATAAATCAGATAATATTAGAAACAAAATAGAATCATAAAAACACTCAATTCATAACTTATGTTTTTACAAAAATTGAGTACATATGTTTCCCTTTTTCTATATATACACACATATCTTAAAGTGGAGAAAAGAAGAGGGATCTTTCCCTAGAAAAGTGGGAAATCAATAAGTGGCATGACAATGAATATCCTGATATTTTTTTGTTGCTTCACAAACTCTAGATTTGAGGCTTAAGATGAGCTTCTGGAACCTGAGGGACAATAAAAAAAATGTACATGTCATTGAAATAATAGAAGTAGAAGACAAAAGAGTTTGGGGCTGAACATTAATTCAAAGGAAACTTTCTTAATTTTGACAGAGGTATAAAATTTACAAATTTGAAGAAATTGAGTGAACCTCAAAGTACATGAACACAAAAAATCACACCACAATACCTGATAGGCAATCTTTTGGACACTAATGACAAACTAAAATAATTCTGGAAAGCAGAGGAGAAAATTGGTGCATGCCTATAAAGGATAAACGTTAATATGAGCAAATACATCATCACAATGAAAGCCAGAAGGAAATTACATATTATTTTGCAGGTACTATAATTATTGATAACCCAGAATCTTATAAACAGAAAAAGTATCCTTCAAGAATGGAGAGGAAGTTAGATACCCTGGTGCTGCCTGTAATCCCAACACTTTGAGAGGTCAGAGGCTGGTGCTGCCTGTAATCTCAACACCTTGGGAGGGGAGAAGCAGTCCGTACAATGTAGTGAGACCTTGTCTCAAAATAAAATATAAAAAAGGGCTAGGATGCAAGCCAGTGGTGAAGTGCTTGCCTAGCAAGTACAGGCCCTCAGTTCAATCTCCTCATACTGTAAAAGTAAACAAACAAACAAATAAATAAATGAAGGACTGGGGGTGCAGTTCAGTGGTAGAGCACTTACTAGCATGTATGAGGCCTGCATTCAATCCCAAGAATTAGAAAACATATAAGGATAAAGAATATCTGAAAAATGCTGTCAATAAGCCTTAATTGAATCATATTTTATAGACTATCCCACTGAAGCAAAGTGTACATTTTTTTTTTCAGATGCATCTGCGACATTTACTTATAGAGATCATATCCTGGGCCCAAATTCTAAAAAGCAAAACAACATATTATTTAAAAGTCAACAGATTCTGACACATCAACAATTAACCTATGATAGAGATGTGCTAACTTAAATAAAAATGGTAAAAAATACCAGGAAAACACAAACATTTATAAAGTTTGGATTCTATATCCTTTTTTGTTGTTTTGATTTGCTCTTTAGGCTGTGTGAATGCTATCTTTAATTTGACTGGGTGTATTTGAAGATACATTGTTTCAAATATTTTTATTAGAGGAATAAACCATATTTTTAACCAGAATTATCCAAAATTTTAAATTTTATAAAATAAAGCTGATTGTAGACACCAGGAATAAAATATTACAGAGCCTAGTTTGGGACTATTACAATAGAACTATTCCTAAAAAGTATTACTCTAAGCTAAGTAAAAGTAAAACTAAAAGAAAACAGCAACAATAGCAACCATCCCCTTGTTTATATGGAAGACATTTCAACAGTAATGATTTTAAGGCAAGTGTACTGAAGAATGCTGTTAGAACAGTACTGTGCAATTTGGACTGGTAGTATTCCATTAGAGGGACCAGAGCACTTAAACTGTCATGGACCCTAGTCACTTAGCAGGAGACTAAGAAAGGAAAACCTAATTATAATCAATGGAGGAAGGAGGTCAAAATAATGCACTCAGTGGATAAGTTGGCCTCCAAAAAGCACATATTCAGAAAACAGATTTCTAAGCTATGAGATCAATTTAAAGAACTTATTCAGCAGTTAGCACAAAGGAATAAAGAGATACAATGAAAGAGATGTAAGCTGAGATGTCAATTTTAGTATAATATGAAAAGTAATGAGGGAGATATAAATTAAGATATCAATATTTGTATAATAGGAGTGTTAAGATCACTAATAATTAAACAACAAAGAGAAAATATCTGAATAAATAGTAGCTGATTATTTCCTAAAATTGAAGAAAAATAACTAATACTTCTATTTTATAACATTTATTTAGTGCAAAACAGGATAACTGTGTATTATGAGATGTCATCCATACATGTTATATTATTGTTAGCTGCCACTGAGTTGAGTCTTGACTCAAAGTGACCTCATGTACAACAGAATAAAACATATCCAACACTGTACCATGCACACAATATTTTAAATCTTATGAATAGCAGAGAAGCACTGACAACAGTACCAGACATGGCACAGTGTTAGTTAATATTTTTTCTCTTGTACATAGGCTATGAGTTGGACTCAATAGCACCTAACAACAAATTGTTTTAAGAATGGGCTGGTGGGTCCTTCTCCCTAGTCAATCTTGGTCTAGAAACTCAGTTCAAACCTGTACACCATGAGTGGCCCTGTTAGTATCTGACGTACGAGTGACATAGCTTTCAGGATCACAGCAACACGCAAGCTTCCCACAACACAAGCTAGCAGACACGTGTGGGATACATGGTATAGAAAAGTTTAAATCATCAAAGACTGAAAAGCAGACCTACTCTGGACATGACTCAGCAATATTGGGCTGCTAATTCCTACAGATGATTGAATAATAAATCAGCAAGCCAGTTTTGTAAATGCCTTAGGGATATATGCATGTTTTATCTACTTTTTAAAATTTAGAATCCCAACATTTAGATTTGAGGAAATCACAAATATTGCAGTCAGTTAATAAACAATTATTTTTATTTTATATTATTCTAACCTCAGCTGTGTATAATATTGTTTCATAGCAGAGTGAAATCATTTTGAACTGTATCCCCTTGATTGCAAAGGAACTGAAGCTGGGAACAGTGACAAAAAATGAACAACTATGGTGGGGTGCAATAAAGAGAGGGAAAAGTACTGGGTTCAGTATGGATAGATATATACCACAGCAATGTATCTGCAAATACATCATTATATAATACAGTAATAGTTTCCTCTACAACAGAGGAAATTTAATTATTCTTCTATTTCTGATAGAATAAATAATAGAAAATGGAAACACATGCTGTGATCACCTGGTTCAAAACAATATTTTAAAATATATCAGTGAGCTGAACTTTTAAGGGTGGATCCTTCAAATCAGAGATGGCTAAAGAAAGAGGGAACCTTGTTAAGTAAGTAGGATATTGAAGCAATTTTCTCCCTTGAGATCAAATTGAAATAGCTAAAATTGAAGACTTCAGAGCTTGGGTTTTAGTGGCCTCACCATTGGCAGAGGAAAGGAGACAAGCCTTGAGCTTTCTAAAGTGAAGAGTCTAATAGAAACAAATCTGTTCTTGGCATAAACTTGACCCTGAAATTTGGTACCCTCTCTGTATTGGTAGAGCCTAGAGCCCTACCACTGTGGTGACCCATCTCATCAGATGTCAGAAGCTAAGCAGTGTGAGGCCTGGTTAGTACCTGAATGAGAGATTGCTTGGGAATACTGGGTGCTGTAACATTGAGAGAAGGACCCAGTAGCCCACTCCTGAACCAATCAGCCACTGAAGACCCTGTGAATAGCAGAGAAGCATTGATATACTGCCAGGCATGGCATGATGTCATGTAGTATTTCATCTGTTGTATATAGGGTTACAATGAGTTGGACTCAACTCGACAGCACCTAACAACAACAAAACAACAATTGTATTGTTAGATTAGAAATAAACCCGTCATGTCAGGTTAATGCAAGGGAGTTATTTAAGTAAAAACAGGGTTCTGAGTGAGGGTGAAAACCCTTTCTCAGAAATAATTCATGATCACAAATTAAATTTCATGTGCATTTGAAACCACAACTTCCATAGCCCTCGGTCTCTAAAGGATCTTAGAAAAATATCGAGTGGCTTGTTCATGTCCTTATTTATCCTGGGAGAAGCAAACAAATCTCTGAAGAAACTGATCTTCAGTTGGGCAATGAAAGTTTCTCATAGACTAATGACTTTATCACCAACAAATCACAATAAATCACAAAGGAAAAAGAATTACTAACAGGCCCAGCATGGAAGACAGATAACAAAAGCAAATGGGCAGGTATTATAATTATCATGTTATCATGTTGAAAAATAGCATAATTCATTGAATGCACTTAAAGAAAAAGAAAAGAAAAGATAAGAATTGCAAGTGCAGTTGGCTTTCTATATCCATGGGTTCTGCATCTGCAGATCCAAACAACTACAGATCAAAAATATTTTAACAACTACAGCATGACTGAACATGTACAAACTTTTTCTGGTCATTAGTCCCTAAACAATATAGCATAATAATTATTCACATAGTATTAACATTTTCTTAGGTATTATAAGTAATCTCAAAATGATTCAAGGTATATGGGAGGATGTGTGTAATTTATGTATAGATTGTACACCAATTTATATAAGGGATTTGAGCATCCTCAGATTTTGGTATCCACAGGAATCCTAGAACAAATTGCCGGCAAACATTGAGGAACAACTGAAGAGGTAAAGATCAAGAAACTAAAAATATAAATACCTTAAACTAATATTTAAATCCCAATGGACTAGATTAGTGCCTAAAGAACTGATGACTTCTAAGAGGGTTAGAAATATTTTCCTTAGAAAGCAGCACAGTGAGACAAAAACTAGAAAAGGCTAGGAGGAAGAAATTGAGAAGATAATATTTTTTTTAAAGGCAGTCATGGTGGCTTATGTCTGTAATCCCAGTGACTCAGGAGGCAAAGGAAAGAAGATCATAAATTCAAGGCCAAAGGCAACCTGGATAACTTTGTGAGACCCTGTCTCAAGATTTAAAAATATGGGCTTGGGGATGCAGGTGAGTGGTAGAGCACTTGGAAAATATGTGTGAGGCGCTGGGTTCAACTTCCAAGTACTGAAAAAAAATAATGATGGACAATTGGCTTAGTCTGCTCAGGCTGCCATGACAAAATACTGTAGAGTAGGTAGCTTAAACATCAGAAATTTATTTCCTATAGTTCTGGTTACTGATTATCCCAGATCATTGTTGTTGTTATTAGGTACAAAGGAGTTGGGTGTGACTCATAGTGAACCTATCCACAACAGAATGAAACAGTCTTCAATACTGTGCCATGCATGGCACTATGCCCATGATTCTCTGAAAACCATAGGGTTTTCAATGGCTGATTGTTTTGGTCTTGCTTCAGGAGTGGGCTGCCACGTACATCTCTCATTTTTGAAGTCCTGGGGATTAAACCCAGGGCCTCAGGGAGCACAGAGCATACTGTACCAACTACGCTAAACTCCAGCCCCAAATACTATGTTGTTTGTTTTTAGGTGCTGCTGAGTTGGGTCTAACTTATAGTGACACTATATACAATAGAGCAAAACACTCCCCAGCACTGTGTCAGTGTTTCTCTGCTATTCATCAGGTTTTCAGTGGCTGATTGTTTCAGGTATGAGCTGGCAGGTCATTCTCCTATTTTGGGGGGTGCTAGGGATCAAACCCAGGGCCTCAGAGAATACAGAGCAGCACTCTACCAACTGAGTGAAAGCACATCCCATATCCCAGATGAAGATATCAGCAAATTTGGGGTCTGGTAAGGGTTCTTTCCCTGGCCTCAGGCAGCTACTCTCTCACTGTGTCCTCACATGGTGAAGAGAGAAAGACAGAAACAGAGGAAATAGAAATGGGAGAGAGAGAGGTCTGTTATCTCTTTTCATAAAGGCACTAATCCCACCATGAGGACCTCATCTAAACATAATTACCTCTCAAAGTTCCCATCTCTGTAGACCATTACAATATCTATGGTTAGAGCTGCAACATATGAATTTGAGAATGGGGGAGCATGGAAAACAATTCATCTCATAACAAGAACTTTTAAGAATTTATGAGAAAGTTCAACCTCATGGATTCAGGAAGGCAAAAGTCCCAATCAAGACAAAACTAAATACCCATTAAATCACATTATAGTTCATCTTTCCAACAAAGGAAAATATCTTTAAAACACCCAGAGAGAAATGACAGATAACCTAAAGTGAATGAAAATTAGACTAAAAGATGTTTTCTTGACAAAAATAATAAGAATCAGAAAACTAAGAATGATATTGTTGATATGTGTAGAAATATTCTTGTCAATCTAGAATTCTATATCTGACTAAAAAGGCTTTTAAAAACAAGGGCAAAATAAAGGCTTTTCCAGAAAAAAACAAAGTTTCCTACTAACCAACCTTTACTACTGAGCTAATATGAATATAGTTCAAACAGAAGGAAAGTAATCACAAATGAAAAACTAGAGAAGCAGACATAAATGGTGAATAAGGTGTGACTTTATATGACTAGACCTGAACAAATTTTGACTGTGTCAAACAAAAATAATAATGCTTTATTAAAAATGTGGTACAGATCTAAAAGAAAAAAATGAAAACAATAGCATTGTACTTTTAGTAATTAGAGATGAACTAACACCAATGCTCCTCAAACTATGCCATAAGATACAAATGGAAAGAATATTACCATATTCATTTTATCAAGCCAGTATTGCTCTGATAAAAAAAACCATATACAAATAGATCAAGAAAAGAAAACTACTGGCCAGTTTCCCTGACAAACATAGATTCAAAAATCCTTTTTAAAAAATCTTTCAAGTCAACTTCAATAACACATTAAAAACATCATACCCCATGATCAAGTTGGTTTCATTCAAGGGATACGAGGCTGGTTAAATACATACCAGACAATAAATGTAATAGAGCATATAAATAAACTCAGAAACAGAAATCACATGATCCTATCAACAGACAGAGAAAAGACCATTGACAAAGTTCAACATCCTTTCATTTAACAAGTCTTCAAAAAATTAGTAACTGAATAAACATACCTGAATATAGTAAGGGCAATATGTGAAAAATCTACGGCCAACATCATATTAAATGGGGAAAATCGAAAGCACTTCCCTTAAAGTAAGGAAGAAGACAGTGGTGTTCCCTGACACCACTGCATTTAATATAGAAACTGAACTATTAGCTACAGCAATAAGGCAAGAAAAAGAAATAAATGGGATCCACATAAGAAAGGAAGAAATAAAATTATCCTTATTTGCAGATGATATGATCTTACAATTATAAGACCCTAAAGACTTTACCAGAAAACTCTTACAGCTGATACACACTTTCAGCAAAGTAGCAGGATACTACACCAACATACAAACATCAGTAATTTTGGTATGCCAATAATGACCATTTGGAGAAAGAAATCAGGAAAACAATCCTATTCATAATAGCTTCCATACAATTAAAATACCTGGGAATAAACCTAAGCATGAAGGTGAAAGACTTCTACAACAAAAACTTTAAAGCACTAAAGAAAGAAATTGAAGAAGATAGCAGAAGATGGAAAGATCTCCCATGATCATGGATTGGAAGAATTAATATTGTGAAAATGGGTATATATGTAAAAGCAATCTACAGATTTAATGCAAACTCCATCAAAATCCCAATGATATTATTAACTGAAACTGAGAAAATAATTCTAAAATTCATATGGAAGCCAAAAAGTCATCGAATCACTAAAGTGATCCTGAGCAGAAAGAACAATGTAGGAGGTATCACAATGCCTGATTTCAAATTATACTACAAAGCCATAATAACAAAACCTGCATGGTACTGGCATCAACAGAGACAGGTAGACTCATGTAACAAAGTAGAGGATCTAGAAATAAACACATGCAAGGAGAGCTACTTGATACTTGACAAAAGTGCTAAAAACGTAAGTTCAAAAAAAGCCTCTTTAACAAATGGAGATGGGGGAACTGGATATCCTTATGTAGAAGATTGAAACTAGATCCCTATCTCTCACCTTGTACAAAAAATCAGTTTAAAATGGATCAAAGACCTTACATTAAGACCTGAAACTTTAAAATTGCTAGAAGAAAACATAGGGAAAACACTTCAAAATACAGGCATAGGCAAAGAATTTCTGAACAGGACCTTAGTAATGCAGGAAACAATAGCAAGAATTGATAAATAGGATTGCATGAAATTAAAAAGCTTTCACACAGCAAACGACACAATTACTGAGTGAAGAGACAGCATACAGAATTGGAGAAAATCTTTGCCATCTATACATCAGACTGGGAATTAATACCTAGAATACATAAAGAGCTAAAAAAAATTAAACACCAATAAAACAAATCATTTAATCAAAAAATGGACAAAAGAACTGAACAAAGATTCCTCAAATGAAGAAATACAAATGGTTAACAATCATATGAAAAAATATTCAACACCCTTGGCCATCGGGGAAATGTAAATCAAAACAACATTGAGATACCATCTCACCAAGTCAGAATGACTAACATCAACAAAACATACAACAATTGCTGGCTGGGATGCAGGGAGAAAGGAACTCTACTATACTGCCACTATGGAAATCAGTATGAAGAGTCCTCAAAAAACTAACAACAGGACTACCATATGATCTGACTATCCTACTCCTGGGTATATATCTGAAGGCATATAAGTCAATATACCACAGAGATACCTGCTTGTTCATGTTCATTTTGACTTTATTCATAATAGTCAAGATATGGAAACAATGTAGGTATCCATGATCATATAAATGGATAAGAAAATTGTGGCATATATACACTGTAAATTTTTGTTCAGCCACAAAGAATGAAAAAATTATGGCATTTCCTGGAAAATGGGTGGAACAAGAGGTCAGCATTTTAAGCCAAATAAGCCAGACTCAGAAAGATATGCATCACATGTTTTCTCTAATATGTGGATGCTAGACTTCAGTATGTATTCAATATCAAAATATATAGGTCATGAAAGTAGAGGTGGCATATGTAGGGAATGACTCTGGACTAAAGAAAATGGGGGAGGGGAAAGAAGAAAGGGTTATGAGAGAAAGGAAAGGAAATATCATGTATGTTGTCTGTAAGACAAAATTGATATGTATATAGATAGATAGACATACACACAAACAAGTTATGCAAGATGAAGGGTGACAATTGTTGGGGAGGGAGAGTACAGAAGAAGGAGTCACAGGAGTGTAACAGGGGAGGTGAACATGAGCTGTGTACAATTAAATGCATGCATGGAAATGTCATAATGAGACCCAGTAAGTAGTACATTAAAAATTACTAATATAAAAAAGAACTCAACAACCTTTGCAATATTTGGGAAAAAAAGATGAAGATTATCTTGAAACTATAGGTTAAATATACACATCAGAAGTCTAAAATAACAAAATATTTTTTGCAGTTGTTAAGTGCCATCAAGTTGGATGACTCATAGCAACCCTCTACGCACAACAGGAAACACTTCTTGACACTGTGCCTCACCTGGCACTTCCATGTTATTCATAGGCCCCTTTAACTACACATTCTGCTAACTTCTTGTTTCCCATGTATTTTGTGATGTTTCTATTTTTTCCATATCTAGTAATTTTTTAAGGTGGATATTTTAGGTAATATTATAAGAATTTCTGCTGTCATTGTTGTTGCATTTTTTTCCTGGGTTAGTTTTTAAATTTAGATTATGTTATTTTTTTCTGGATTAGGGACAGCCTGTGTGTAATAGAGCCTCCTAAAAGTCTTTAGTTGTGCTGTTGTGGCTGCCTACATGTACTAAACCAATTCAAAATGTTTACCTTTCATGGTCGTTTTGACTTTGGGGAAGATCCAAAAGTCACACCATGCCAAAACCAGTCAATAAGGTAGATGAGAACACAACATAATATGTTGTTTGGCAGAAACTGCTGTACCAGAAATGATGTGTGTTCATAGAGTGTTGACTTGATGAAGGATGATACTAAAAACATTCACAAAAGAGCACTCTGAGAAATCTTCAGAAGTGGCAAGAACAATGGGATAAGTGTGTTTGAAGCCAGAGGGAGCCTTTTGAGAGTGGTTAATGGCTCTGTGCTTATAGCCATACCACCCTGGTATCCGATCCCATTAGATCTCAGAAGCTAAACTGGGTCAGGCTTGGTTGGTACTTGGATGGGAGACCACCTGGGAGCACCAGGTGCTGTAGGTTTAGAGAAGGACCTGACAGCCTACTCACAAAAAAACAATCAGAAATTGAAAACCCTATGAATGGCAGAGAGGCACTGATGCAGTGCCAGGCATGGCACGGTACCTAGGACTGTTTCATCTGTTGCACAGAGGGTGGCTATGAGTTGGACCCAACTCAATGGCACCTAACAACAACAATAACAACAACAACAACAACAACAACAACAACAACAACGGTACTGTGTCTATTACTATAATACTTTCTTTCCATTTTAAAAATCAGTGTAATTTTCTATTACAGTTCTTATGGTGAGATCAGAAAAGATCAAGAGAGAGAAACTGGAGTTTCACAATTTTATTGTACTCACAATTCCCTGGGGACAATACACATGTATCCATTTAGGGGAAGTACTGTCGTCAGTCATGAGGCAAAAGGAGAGGAAGTTCCTTTAGTGTGGTTCACATAGGAAGGAAGGGGCAAGTCAGAGTAGGCCCATTTAGGATTGGCTAAGTTAAATAACTTCAATAAGTGCTGAGACACAGAGGCTGCCCCAATTTGTGTGACACCCAACCCTGTAGTGATTAGGATGGATGAATAGTAGCCTGGGACTATAAGAGCCTAGTGAAGAAAGTGGTTGGTGATGTGGACTTCATCAGATGCTGAAGAAGGGATACTGACTAGCCTCTATCCAGGCCCTCAAAATTACATACAGACAGCATTTTAAAACTATATTACACACCAATGAAACAAATGAGAATAAACTTATCAGCTTCCAAAAAGACAAATTTATATTTCATCATTTAGTGGGTCGAATGGTCTCAATTGATTGCTATGTTTAGAAATCAAGCATGCATGCCTTATTGATAGATGTGGGAAAGAGGTGCTTCCAGGCTGATACAAGTTGTTGGCAGAAATCAGTTCCATGTGGTTGTTGGATGGAGGTCCTCATTTCCTGGCTACCAACTGGTTTGAGGGTCTTTCCTTAGTAGATCCCTTATTCTATCTTCCTATATCTCCAAAGCTTACATGATGAAAGTCCTTCTCTGCTTCAAATCTCTTTGATGTCTCACTGTCTCATCCTTCCTCCATTTCTACTGAGCAAAACTTCTATGCTTTTTGTCAGTCTTAATCAAATTAGACCAACCATAATAAGCTAAGATTATCTCCTCCTTTCCATGTTCATACCTTCAAACATATCTGAAAAATCCATTTTGCCATGTTGTTATTGTTGTTAGGTGCTGTTGAGTTGAGTCCAACTCATAGAAACCCTCATAGGGGTTTGTTTGTTTGTTTGTTTACTTATTTTTGGTACTGGAAATTGAACCCAGGGCCTCGCACTTGCATGCTTTGCAAGTGCTGGACCACTGAGGTGCACCCCCAGCCTTTTTTTTTATTATTACTTTTTGAGGCAAAGTCTCACTAAGTTACCCAGACTGCCTCTGGTCTGAAACATGTGATCCTTTTGCCTCTGCCTCCCAAGCCACTGGGATTACAGGTGAGCATCACTGCACATGGCTCCCTTATAGGGGTTTCAAGGGCTGATTATTTCAGGATTACTTCGGGACTGCATTGCTATGTCCTTCTACTGTTTTTTGTTGTGCTTCCTATGTGGTAGGATCAAACCCTTGTCCTCAGAGGATATGGAGCAGCACTCTACCAACTGGGCTAAACCCTAGCTCCATTTTGCCATGTTGTTGTTAGGTGTTGTCAAGTAGGGTCCAACTCATAGTGACTCTATATACAACAGAATGCAAAAAACAAAAACAAAAACAAAAACAAAAAAACAATACTGTGCCAGATGCGTGATCTTTTTATGTTTAAGTCCATTGTTGCAGACATTGTCTCAGTACATCTAGTTGAGGGTCTTCTTTTTGTTCATTGACCTGTCACTCTTCCAAACATGATGTCCTTCTCCAGGATTTGGTCCCTGCTTACTACATGGCCAAAATACATAAGATGAGGTCTAGCCATTCTTGCTTCCAAGGAGCACTATGGTTGCACTTCTGGGACAGGTCTGTTGGTTGTTTTGGTGGTCCATGGTATATTCAATATTTGTCTCAAGCATCATTATTCAAAAATATCAATTCTTTTCTTGTCTCCCTTATTCACTGTCCACATTTCACAAGCATGTGTTGTGACAGAAAATGCCATGGCATGAGTCAGGCACACCTTCATCTTCAATGTGACATCTTTACTTTTTAACACTTTAAAGAAGTCTTTTGTGACAGCTTTTCCCAATGCAGTGTGCATTTTGATTTCTTGACTGCTACTTCTGTGTGTATTGATTGTTGAACCAAGTACAGAAAAAAATTTGAACAACCTCACACTTTTCTCCATTTATCATGAAGTTATTTTGCTTTGTTGATGTTGAGTTGCAATCCATACTGAAGACTATGTTCTTTGATCTTCACCAGTAAGTATATCAAATCCTCTTCACTTTCAGGAAGCAGAATTGTGTCATCTGCATAATGCAGGCTTTTAATGAGATTTTCTCCAATCATGATGCTGTATTCTTCTACATAAAGTCCACAAATCTTCTTAGATTATTTGCTTAGCATAGGGATTGAAGAGGTATGGTGAAAGGATATAGCCCTGAAACATACCTTTCTCAAATTTACACCAAGCAGCATTCCCTTGCCCTGTTCATGTGAATGCCTCCTAGTCCATGTACACATTCCTCATGAGTACAATTAGGAGCTCTGGTATTCCTATTCTTCAGAGTGTTATCCATAATTTAAGTTGAACACAGTCAAATGCCTTTGCATAGCCAATAAAACATAAACAGACATCTTTCTGTTATTCTCTGCTTTTGGTTAATATCCAACTGACATCAGCAGTCATGTTCCTGATTCCACACCCTTTTCTGAATAGCTTGATTTTCTAGCAGTTCCCTGTCTATATACTGCTGCACTTTTGAATGATCTTTAGCTGAATTTTGCTTGTTTGTGATATCCATGATATTGTTCAATAATTTCCACATTTGGTTGGATCCACTTTCTTGGGAATAGGCACAAATCTGGATCTCTTGCAGTTATTTGGCCAGGTAGCTGTTTTCCAAATCTCTTGACATAAACACATCAGCACCTCCAGTGCTGCACCTATTTGTTGAAATGTCTCAATTGGTATTCCATCAATTCCTGGATCCTTGGGGTTTGCCACTTCCTTCAAGGGAGCTTCCACTTCTTCCTTCAGTACCATTGGTTCCTACTGATATGCAAACTCTTGAAATTGTTGATCATTCACCAATTGCTTTTGGTATAATGACTCTGCATATTGCTTTCATCTCCCTTTGATGTTTCCCGTGTTATTTGACATTTTCCCTGCACAATCATTCACTATTGCCACTCAAGGCTTGAACTTTTTCTTCAATTCCTTAAGCTTGACAAAAACAGTGTTATTTCCTTTTGACTTTCTATCTCTAGCTCTTTGCACGTGTCATTAAAATATATGACTTTGTTTTCTTGAGCTGCCCTTTGAAATCCTCTGTTTAGTTCCTTAACTTCATCATATCTTCCTTTTCTCTTAGCTGCTCAACATTCAAGGGCAAGTTTCAGATTCTCTTTTGACATGTTATTTCCTCTTTTCTTTTTTCCTGTCTTTTAAATAACCTTTTGCTTTCCTCATAAATGATATCTTTGATGTCATAACACAACTCATCTGGCCTTCTATCATTAGTGTCTAATGCATTAATCCTGTCCTTGAAGTGGTCTCTGAACTCAGGTGGAATATACTCAAAGTCATACCTTGGTTGTCATACACTTGTTCTAATTTTCTTCAGTTTCAATCTGAACCTGCATATGAACAATTGATGGTCTGATCCACAATCAGAAACTGGTCTCATTCTGACATTTAATATTGAGCTTTTCCATCATTTCTTTCAACAAATTAGTCAGTTTAGTTCCTATGTGTTCCATCCAGTAAATTCCAGTGTATAGTCACTGTTTAGGTTGTTGAAAAAATGTATTTGCAATGAAAAGGACATTAGTCTGACAAAATTCTAGTATGAGATCTCCAGCATCATTTCAATCATCAAGGCCATATTGTCTGATTACTGAGCATTTTTTTATTCCCAACTTTTGCATTCCAGTCACCAATAATCATGAGTACATCCTGATTACATGTTTGATCTATTTCAGATTGCAGAATCTAGTAGAAATCTTCGTTATCTTCATGTGTGGCCTTAGTTATGGGTGGGTAAATTTGAATAACAGTCATATTAACTGGCCTTTTCTGTGGGACTTGGGTGTTGTTATGATGCTGAAATATGTGCTACCAGTATTTGAGATACCTGCTGGGTCACCCATGGTGGACAGGTTTCAGCTGAGACAGACTAAGACAGACTAGGGAGGAGAACCTGGCAGCTCACTCTAGAAACAATTAGACCTTGAAAAGCTTATGAATAGCAGAGAAACACTGTCAAATATAGTGCCAGGAAATGAGCCCCCAGGTTGAAAAGCACTCAGAAAATGACTGGGGAGAGTTGCCTCCTCAAAGTAGAATCTACTTTAATGACAGAAATGGAGTAAAGCCCCAGGTACCTCCATTTGCTGATATTGCATGACTCAAAATGAGGAGGAATAATTGTAAACATCCTTTAATAATGCGATCATGTAATGTACATAGTATGAATTTAGGAAAATTAGAATTTTTCAAAATGAAATGGAGCACAAAACATTGACATTCTAGGCATCAGTGAGCTAAAATGGACTGAAATGGGCCATTTTGAATCAGATAATCATATAGTCTACTATGCTGGGAATGACAAATTAAAGAGAAATGGGTATGCATTCATCATCAAAAAAAGACATCTCAACATCTGTCCTGAAGTACAATGCTTTCAGTGCTAGAATAATATCCATTTTGTCATAACGGTAACATAATACTAAATTCCAGAGTTTAGGGTGTTGGCATCCTTATAATCTCAAGAGGATTTTAAACATTTTCTGATGAAGATCAATGAACACAGCCATTAATATGGATTACACCTCAATATCAAGAAAATAAAAATCCTTACAACTAGGTCAGTAAGCAACTTCATGATAAGTGGAGAAAAGATTGAGGTTGTTCAAGATTTTGCTTTTATTTCATTCTACAATCAACACCCACAGAAGCAGCAGTCAAGAAATCAAAAAGACACACTGCACTGGGAGAAAATGTTGCAAAAGACCTCTTTAACATGTTTAAAAGTAAAGATGTCACATTGAAGCCAAGAGCAACTGATTCATGGCATGGTATTTTCTGTCACATCATATGTTTGTGAAAAGTGGACAGTGAATAGGGGAGACAGGAGAAGAATTGACGCTTTTGAATTATAGAATTAAAGATGAATATTTAATATACCATGGACTATCAAAAGAATCATCAGATCTGCCCTAGAATAGGTGCAACCATAGTGCTCCTTGGAAGCAAGGATGGCTAGACTGTATCTTATGTCTTTTGGTCATGTTGTCAGGCGGGACCAATCCCTGAAGGACATTATGTTTGGGAGAGTCAAGGAAGACCCTCAAGTAGATGGATTCACACAGTGTCTGCAACAATGGGCTTACACAATCAAAAGATCATGTGTCTAGCACAGTGTCAAGGAGTGTTTCAGTCTGTTCTACCTAGGGTCTCTATGAGTCAGATCTGACTCAACATTACCTAATAACAACAACAATGGTTAATATTAGTTACCTTATTTAAATGTCTTTAATGTTCATATTTCTAGCCAGCATAAAATCTCATCTCGCCACACCATGACAAGTTAATTTTCTATCCACATGTTTGGCCCTATACAACTCTCCAAAATCATCAAAAGAAGGACACCTATTGGCAATTGATGTAGGATGACTGATCAATAGGGAGAATCAGATTGTAAAATTTTTCCATCTTTTTAGCTTGCTTACCCATTTGATAAGACAATAAATACTTGTTTTGTTAAATGTCTGTACAACAGGTTTCTGCCACATGTCTGTCAGCTTGCCATGCTGTGGAGGCTTGCATGTTGGTGTGATGGTAAAAGTTATGTCACCAGTACCTCAGATACTAGCAGGGCTACCCATGGTGGACAGGTTTCAATTGAACTTCCAGACTAAGACAGACTTGGGAGAAGGAACTTTGTGTCAATTTTTTTCTGATTAGTCTACAAGGAAAATTCATGATCGATGAAGGCATATATGTCCTGATCATATTGGAATGTTAAATAATTGAGGCTCACAAATGAGCTTTTTCATGCGGTACAGTGCAATAGAAAAAGTGTTAAAGGAGATGGGCAATCTATGTGGTTTGAAGCTTACCTGCTACCATCATTGACATCTCAAATTATCACTTCTCTGGACCTCAGGGTGTATATTCTACTTCTTCTATTATAACAAATATGAATAATACTTTTGGAATGCTCAAAACATAACTGCACATTGAAGTTAATGCACATGTCTTTAGCTGTAATAACTCATTTAATACAACCCTATGAAAATATTATACATTATTCTGTTTAAAAAACAAATAAACAAACTGTAGGAAACTAAAAATTACTGAGGTTAAGTAACATGATCAAAATCATGCAAGTGGAGTAAAGGACTAAGTCTGTTTGAATCTCAAGTAGTAAATACTGCTTTGATGACTGCTGCATTACAATTTTATTGATAAACTTATTATCCCTGTATATGTTCAGAACATAATAACAGAATGGAAGATAATATTTAACTTTTATCTGCTTTCCTTTACTACATAGCACATGGCAATAGATACTATTTCAGATCAAATTTCTTGCCAATCCATCAATGCTGATATAAGCCAAAGTGTTTCTCTCCATATGTGAAAGAATACCTGGCTGTTACCTGAACAGGGTCCTTTGATCAATTTTCTTTTACACAACTTTTCTCCAATGTTTTTTTTTTTTTTTTTCTGGGAGGGTGGACTCCTAGGGTTTTCCCCATTTCCTATGTGCTATCTGTATGTTTACATGGCTCGGCAACCTTAAAGTGCCTCCTTACCTTCAGATTCCTTACATGAATCTATGTTTTTCTCCAAGAAATCTACACATGACGTTTGAATACCTATATTTATCCAAGGATCAGAAATTTGGGGAATGGAAATGTTGAACCTTAAATCATAATTTTTAGCCTGAAATTGTTCTTATTCCAAATGAGGGCTTTGAAATATGATAAATGTTTTTCCCACCCAATGTAATCACTTAGTATATTGCATCAAGTGGCCCTGTGCAATTTTCACCACAAATACACTCTTCATGTCAAGTAGTACTTGTGGAACAACAGCAATTTGGCCTCCTCTGTTCAGACTCTCAAACATCCAAGTGAGAGCATGCTTAACACAAGTGAATGAACACTCTTCTTTTTTTTTGGCAGAAAATTGTAGTGCTTGAAAGTTATGGACAGAACCTTGGGAATTTTGTTGAGAATTTCAAGAAGGCAGAATTTTGCTAATTGCCAAAAAGAAACTTTCCCTTTTGAGGCCTAAATGGACTTATCTTTTTTTCTGTTACTCTGTTTCTGAACCCAGGGCCTCTTGCATATTTTGCAATAGCTCTAGCACTGAGCTGCACCTCCAGCCACCTTTTTATTTTTTATCTTGAGACAGAATCTCGTTTAATTACACAGGCTGCCTCTAGCCTCAAATTTGTGATCCTCCTGCCTCCACCTCTCCAGTTTCTGAGATTATAGGCACATGCCACTACATCTGGCCAAACTGAGTTTGAGTTCCATAACAATGTCAATAAGCCATTAGAGTTCCATTTTTGTTAATAGTTATATGATCTCTTTTCTTGATATAATATAAGAAAATGAAAGGAATCTAGTAGTTAAGAGATGAGTGTTTCCTTCTTCTTGTTTATACATTATTAGAACTCTCACAATATTTCTCTTTCTTTGTCCGGAGAGAAAGTCAGTTTCTTCAGAAAATTAGTCCCTGTGCTCTCCATAATCAGGCTACTTGGGACCCTAGAAAGGTGATCATGAAGTACATCAAAATCAACACATTCTTATAACACGCATAACACAAATGTAAGGTGTGTTGAAGCTTCTATAAAGAAATTTTTTCTTAGAAATGGTGATGTTTTTAGAATATTTCTTTTTTAAATGTCTTTTATCTCAGTTCTTTTTTAAAAATCTCCCTTTATTAGTAAATGATGATGGGGTAGGGAGTAATACAGTACTGGCTTTTTCCATTATCCATCCATTACATCACTTCTGGCTACACTTTCATCAACCCACAAGGTTTATGGAGCCCTCTGGCTAAAAGGTAGGAAAACTCAGATGCGTATTTGGGTTATTTTCCTCTATTTTTCCAATGTACTTATGAAGTTGAATTGTTTACATTGAGATTATCCTCTCACCTTTTATCCCTCTACATTGACCCTCCTCCCCACCCCACCTTCTGCAATCTTTGCTCCCCTCTGCTAGTTCCCTCCCTCCTTCTTTCTACTTTTTATATTGTCCCTTCTATGCTAAGTTTAATTGTGCATTTTTATACATCAACTTATGTATATGATTTTCAGAATATTTCTTAGATAATAATTACTTTTTTGTATCTTCTTGATTTTGAAGTTTAAACCCTGGGATGTTTATCTTGGCATTTAGGATATCATACAGTCTTGAAACTAATTATATTCCCCCCGGTGTCATTGATACATGAATCTGGCTTTGCTTAGTCTCAATGATGGAACCAGATTTGGAGGCCAGCTTTGACAGGGAAGTTTGCAGGCTATCTGAGCTGATTTCCTAAGGGTCCCATCTTCCCAGTGATCCAGGTTTATGATTTTCTGCCTTCATATTTGCCTATCTAGCCATCTACCAGGCCTGCCTATTGTTATTTCATTGGCTGTTTGTGTATGAAAACACCAAGAAAAGTAGTTACACTATTCATTAGAGAACTAATTATCTTCATTTTCCTCTTTTTAAAAAATATATCTTCTGGAATTTTGGAATTCTAAAAAAAGTATCTTTAGAATTATCCTATTGATGCTCCTCCATTACTTCACATATTTGAGCTCACACTTGTTTCAAAATGGAAATGTACATCAATTATAATGGACTAGGTTTCTGTGTATAGGTGAAATTTAGACAGTATGTGCTACTTCTAAACTAGAGTAAGACATTTGGCATCATATATGGTTAGTAAGGGGCATCAAAAAACATCCCTATTGTAATAGCAGTCTCTTTTAACTTGGCAGTGATTGAAAGGCCCATCATCAGGAAGTAGAGGTTTAGTAGTCACCTAAAAAAATGTAGTTGGTTGAACTGTTGCTTTCATCATTCTGCAGTGAGAGAAAATGTATTATGCTGTGAGGAACTACCAGTATTGAAATTTCAATTCTATCACTTACCAGATATGTACCTTAGGCAAGTTCCATGACCTCTATAGGATTAATATCAGTTTTACCATGTGCAAACAATGCTGCTCTGTGGTCTTTGA
>VMDO01009969.1:12589-74244 GCA_007922755.1 Pedetes capensis | reverse complement strand
AAATGCAAGACATACTAGGAAAAGAAATCCAAAAATACAGAATTATCAGACTATATTGGAAAATATGGATTAAAAAAAGTATTAAATTTTATTTTTATTACATTTTTAGAGACATAATTTTACCAATAGCATTCACAAATTCCTATAAAAATGTACTTCATTATTTCTCCATTCACTTAAACACTGAAAGAAAAATTAACTATTTTTAGGAGTAGAGAAATCTTAGAATCCATAATAGTTATTTCTATTTACTGATATAAAATCTAATGTGGTACTGAGGACTATTCCTACTCAAACTACTCAGTTATAAATACCTATCTTAATTATAAACAGGCCTAGATCCTCAGTTATACAATAGCAGAGGGGGAAAAAACCTCACTGTAAAGGGAATAAACTGGTGTCTTCTGGTTTCATTTGAGATAATCATGGGGATGATACTATAAAATTTACAGTCAAATATAATCATAAACATTGACTAAAGCAAGCAAAAAAGTCAGAACTCACATGGCATTATACAAACTTGTCAAATTGGAAATAACATATAATTGAAGGCCATTATAGTGGGGCTCCTGCAGCTGTAGCCCTCTCGAGTCAGATCTTGGAAGCTAAGCAGGGTCAGGCCTGGTTAGTACTTGGATGGGAGACTGCCTGGGAACACCAGATACTGTAGGCTTGGGAGACAGACCCGGCAACCCACTCCCAAAAGTCAATCCGCCATTGAAAACCCTATGAATAGCAGAGAAGCACTGACAATATTGTTTCACCTGTTGTACGCAGGGTCGCGGTGAGTCGGATACTGACTGGATGGCACCTAACAACAACAACATAGTGGCGCAGTCCCATGATTTATACTCAAGGTATATTAGAGATCTCGGTGTTACAGTTAAGGTTCACACCATTCTCTCACTGAACTCAAAATAAGGAGATTTAAAGCCTCCTAAAAGCAGTGTCCTTTTCTAACATATTTTCAATCAAAGGACAAACAAGGGAGGAAATGACATATATGTATTATTTACACTCTCTGAATGAGACAGTACATCAAATCCTTACAACAGATATAAAATTTCATTTCAATCAGTTTTAGATTTAAATTTCAAAAAGCAGTATTTGTCTAGATTGTCACTTTTATGTTTTGCTCATCTGTTACTCAAGAGGAAAAGGGTACAGATTATTTTATAAGATACTAAATAGTCATTACTCACGGTTTCACTAAGAACTTTGGATTAAAGTTCCTTTGAGTTTATAGTAAATACATTTTGGGGGACAACTTAGGGCCCAGCTAACAGCCATTCAAGTAGATAGATGCTAAGTCATTGCTCAGAGAAAGAAAAGCCCTTAATTTATAATGAATAAATGCTCAGCTACTTTCAATTTGAGTGTAGCATAAGTTCAGTATTTTTATTATCTTGAAGTGACAGCAAATTTTTCTACATTTTCTTCAAGAAAACATCTATTGGCAACTTTGAATTTTTATAGTCTATGTATCTACATAAAAAGGAAAGCATGCCAAAAAAGCATGCTATATCCCAAAGTAAAAATGTGAAAGAATTAAAATAGGAGACAGAGGACAGATGGTACACTGTTAATTAGATTTACATATGCAAAATGTCTGTGAAGCAGGTACTATACACCAGTATGAAAAACTTTGATACAGATGTTCAAAACTCTAAGAGTCCCAGAAACATGAGAATCAGAATGACAACTGCTTTTTATCAAAAGTTTGGTTAATCTACAGGAAGACTGAAGCTTACAGAAAAAGTCCTTGTTTTGATGGCACACAAACAGAAAAGCTGATATACTTAGAAACATTGTTTACATCAATATTAATATTAAGAGCGCTGGGAGATAACGCTCTAGATATTTACAGGAGTTATAAGCAGAAATTATAAAATAACTTAAAAGAAATACACTATTATAGAATTCAGAAAACACTAAAGAACTGATCTCATATTTTCTTATCAAGATACAACAAATAGAAAAATTTTATTTAATACACATTTATGGAATGCTGACAAGTCCCTAAGTGGACATTTGTAAAACTGTGTATTTATGTTACTTTCTGCTCCCAGACCCAAGTTAATGTAAAAATATAAATTTATTTTGTATATTTTATTTTAAAACTGTCAGGTGAAAAGCAATCACAAAATAATAAATATAATTAGTAGTAGTAAAAACAAGGGTGCTGTGAGAAAAAAGTTTTATTTTAGTAAATACAGAGAATTAATAAAATTATCCAAATTATAAAGTGTAAGCTCTGAATTATACAGAAATAAGATTTCTTTTTAAATGCCTCAAGTGTAAGCTCTGAATTATACAGAAATAAGATTTCTTTTTAAATGCCTCTTCGCTTGGTATGGTGGAGTGCACCTGTAATCCCAGTTCTAGGCTAGAGGGCAGCCTAGGTAATTTAGCAAGACCTGTCTCCAAATTAAAAAAAAAAAAAAAGTAAAATATGGGCTGGAGCTCAGTGGTAGAGTGCATACAAGCTTCAGGCCTTGGGTTCAAGACCTCAGTACCACAAGTCTGTCTTACATAAAATCATTCTTTGTTGTCTAATAGGTTCCTCACTGAAAGTTTATACTTTGTTCCCAAAGTATGTTTTCCAATGCCTGTGATTTTTTTGTTCTTTTGCTTTAGAGTTAAGAAAATTAAGGAAAGAATTTGCCTGAGTGTTTTTAAAGCAAGTAAAATTTTTAAAAAGCAGTAATAATAAGGTTGAAAAATTCAATCCAGTTTTGGTGTCAGATATTAAGGAGAAAAAGGCAGCAGTATAGATGGTCCAATAAGGTCAAGAGTAGTTTATAAACTTATAAATTCAAAGAGTTGAGAAACCCTGAGCACCAGGGTGTAAGTGGGAAGTAATACCAGAGAAAAAGAGGAATGAGGACCACATTAAGGTTTTGAAGACTCTCCATTATGTGTACATTAGCAGTGAGTAAATGACCAAGAACATTTAAAAACAACTGTGCTTCTGAAGGCTTTGGTGCAAGCTTATAATCCCAGCTACTCAGGAGACTGATGCAGAAGGATCCTAAGTTTGAGACCAGAGGCAGCCTGTGCAACTTAGCAAGACCTGGTCTCCATATATAAAATAAAAAGGTTGCTGAGGGTGGGGCTCAGTAGTAGAGCACTTGTCTAATATATGTGAGGTCCTGGGTTCTAACACTCCAGTAGTGAAAAAAAACAAACAAAGAAGAAAAAATTCACAATGGTACTCTGCCTATGATGGGATTTTAAAAATCTACTGAATTTGGAAATATATTTGTCAATAAAGTAAGGTAAATCAGCATCATGCTAGTTTTAGTGGAACTAGCCTTGTGTTTCCACAACAGCAACATGACCTTATACTTGTTTACATACCTGTTTCCACAATAGACTGTAAAACTTAAGGGCACAAACTATATTTTTGCATCTAAATATCCTCAGAACAGTGCTGGAATAATAATAATGTTTACTGAATATATAAATGAATGAAGCACAATAGATCAAGGTTATGTCAATTATCAACTTTTAAAATATAGCTAAATTCAAGAATAGTTTAAGCAGGGTACTCCAAAAGTATGAAGAAAAAGCAGTCCCAAATGAATGAGGTGGCAGAGATGACTTGTCATACTGAAAATTTTACTTGTTTTTTGCTGTTATAATTGTTAAGACACAACTAAAATACAAAATGCTTTAAATGAAGTTATCAAAAAAAATTTTTTTTCTTTTTTTGTGGTACTGGTGGTTGAACCCAGGGCATCCCACTTGCATGCTTTGCAAGTACTGTTTGACTGAGCGGCAAGCCCAGCCCATTTTCTTTTTACTTTTTGAGACAGGGTCTTGCTAAATTATGCAGACTGCCTCTGGTTTTGAACTTGTGATTTTCCTGCCTCTGCCTTCCAAGTCGCTGGGATTATAGGCATGTTCCACTGTGACCAATGAAGTTATCGAATCTTACTAAGGTTCCAACTTGTTCGTGCTCCCAGGAATCAAAGAAAATTTTATATTGTACCCAAAAATGGTTTATAAACAAAAATTAATAAAAATATTTGCATTATTTATTTTATATTCTGAAAATGCCTATATAACTGATTACAGTGATTATATTTAAATTATTACTTCTGAATTACAGTAAAAACAACTTTAATGGTGGTTTCTAGGATTCTTTAAGTGAACTATGTAGGCAACTATAACTTTTTATTCTAAAACAGAATAGGTGGAAAATTTTGCACAATTTTCATGAGTTTAATATAAAACTTTTTATAATAAAAGCAATACACAGAACTGTCACCTTTAGTGAGAAATGCAGCCCAGCACTGCCACCTAGCCTGAGGAGTTCCCCTTCCCCAGGGCCTCTACCTAGGTGAAAACCAGGTCCCTGGCTCTGTCATAGAAAAGAATTTTCAGAACAGGAGTCAGAGAGTGAAACAAAACTATACATTTTAATAAGTAGAGATAAGAAATAGTCCACACTTTGGAGAGAAGCATGGGCACTCAGAGATACCGCTAAGGAAAAAATAATATATATCCAAGATGTGGATGCAGGCCTCTCAAGAGACACGCCTGGGTGTCTTTACAATGAAATATATATATATATATATAATATATATATATATTATATAAAATATATATTTTTTATAATATATATATATTTTGTGGCCACTGAAATTACATTGCCCCAAGAATGTAATTTACAACCATGATTATAGATTAAGCAAAGTTTAATATTAAGTAGAGTTTAAAAATTAAGTAAAACTATATGCATTGGTTTACCTATTTTTCTTATCTTAAATAATTTCCTTTTGTAAATTAAATAATAAGATGGTTTTATAATGGGCAGTGTTTAGGCTTGGGGATAGGAAGGAGGGCTTATAAGGTTAAGCTCAAAGGTCACAAGCATTTAGGCCCTATATAAATACAGTCTATTTGTTATCACCAATACTCTTCTTTGAGAGCCCTTACGAAATGAGCATTGTCTCCATATACCTAACCTTCACTGCTCTTGACAGTTTGGTGCTGTTGGGGGGTGTGGGCAGATTCCTTGAGTTAAAGTTGTTGATCTTTAGCTGGCTAGAGAAGTCATCACATTCTGGAGTAAGGGGTTCCTCTCTTTTCCCATGTACCCCAAATTTTCTTTCTATCCTATCTCAAAACCTTTTGTTTGTTTGTTGTTGTTGTTATTGTTGTCGTTAGGTTCCATTAAATCAGTATGCAACTGATAGTGATCCTATGTACAACAGGTGAAACACTATTGTTATGCTTCTCTGCTATTCATAGAGTTTTCAATGGCAAGTTGTTTTTAGGAGTGGGTTGTCGGGTCCTTCCCTCAAGCCTACAGCACCTGGTGTTCCCAGGTGGTCTGCCATCCAAGTACTAAACAAGTCTGATCCTGCTTAGCTTCCGAGATCAGCCAGGATGGGACACCACAGTGGTAGAGCTGCAGGCATCAAGTTTTTTAGTTATACCAAAATAGTGTAAGATACAGTATAGTATACTTGGCCAAATCAGTTGTCCATATAGTCAAACATTTTGCTTAAGGAGAGGATCAAATGAATGTGTATAGCTGTCTACCATAAAACTGATCTCAGAAAATTCAAAAGAAAAAAACAGAAGAAATTGTCTAAATAGAAAAGTTACCTTGCCGTCGTAGTTCATTTTTAACAGCTTCAACACCTCCTGTTTTTTCAATAAAGTCATATATAACTTTTGATGTTTCTCTGTCTTTAAGTTGGGCCTCTGAGATTCCACACATATCAAAAAGATTCTTCAACTCTGGATCCAAATTATTAAGCTATAACAGATAAAATACTGGTAACTATAAATATCTATTCCAATTTTAAGAAGGATGATAAAATTTAAAACTCATTTACATCCTTAAGAAATTATTTTAAATTTGTACACTCTTTAAATGGCTACGTTATTTAAATGCTAACATGATCAAACTTTCTTATAAACATGAAAGGATAACAAAAGAGATTTTTCTATTTTATGTCATCTCTTTTCCCTGCCTTCAAAAAGCATCTCATTTAGATTTCTATTAACCCATTCATGACTGAGACATCTCTACCGTTCATCTACTCCACCTCGTCCTAAATAAGATTTAGTTATAATCATAAATAAATACACCCACAAAAAATGAATTAAAAAATTTGAGGGCAAGGACTTCTTTATACCCCAAATACCTGTACAGTACCCAACCCAAAGAGGTACTCAATATGTTTCTGGAGTTAACATTGTAGTTACATAGCCAACAGTATTGTTGAGCCTAATCACAAATGATTTTTCTCCTCAAGATAATTTATCCAAACTGATTATTCTCAAAAGTTTCACCTACCTTGCTATATAATAATGCTATAAAATAATGAATGATAAAAGTACCAAAAATAGTAAGAAAAAAAGATACAGATAATTCCACAACTGGATATTCAGAATTTGATATTATTACTTTCCAGTAATTTGGTGTATGTTCCCTTGAAATTGTCACTTAGCAAAAACAACTTTCTTCTGTTGGCTTTCAAAGCACAAGTTCTTACTTATTTAATATATGAGGTCAAGGAGTACAAAAACATTGTCTTTAGTGATTTAGCAACAAACAGAACAATACTATGGTTTCAGATTTCAGTGATATACAAACATAAATACAAGCACATTACAACCTAGAATCTAATAATCATCATCATCTTCATCATCATCATCACCTAAAGAGAAGCCATAACATTCCTACATATTTTGCATAATAATGAGCATGGCTTGAAAACATACTCACATCAAAGCCTGTATTCGGATCCCAACCAACATGACCAATGTGCCTTAAGTGGAAAATAGAAAATTAAAATGCATAAAGGATATTTAAAATATATTACATATGAAATCCAATCTATTCTTCTAATTTTGGGCCTGAACTAATAGTTATCATAGATATTAACCATATTTTTGGGAAAAATTATATTTAAAGAGTTAAGGAGACAGGGATTCTAGTACTAGCCCTACTATTAATTGAATCTTAGCGTTTTGGGGGGAGTGGCAGTACTTCGGGGTTGAATCCAAGGCCTCATATATTTACACATACTTTGTAAGTTCTCTACCACTGGTTGTACCTCGGCCCATTTTTTATATTTTATTTTGAGTCAGGGTCTTGCTAAGTTACCCAGGCTGCCTCTGGCCTCAAACTTGTGATCCTCCTACCTTTGCCTCTTCAGGTGCTGGGATTATAGGTGTGTGCTACCCATGCCTGGTGAATCTTAATATTTTTTGCACAATCTCTCTAAGCATCTATTTCTTT
This sequence comes from Pedetes capensis, assembly GCA_007922755.1. NCBI lineage: Eukaryota > Metazoa > Chordata > Mammalia > Rodentia > Pedetidae > Pedetes > Pedetes capensis. The sequence goes on along the minus strand of VMDO01009969.1, from coordinate 66,980 downwards.
AACTGTCAAATTAATATAAAAATACTACGTATTATATATTTATATTTATATGATAGGAGTTTTATAATAAGCTAATGAAATAATGGGGCTGGGATTTAGTTCAGTTGGTAGAGCTCCGCTCTGCAGTCTCTGACATCCTGGGTTCAATTCCCAGCAGTGCAAAAATGGGAGAAGGATGTGGCAATCCACTCCTGAAGCAATCTCAAAACAATCAGCCACTGAAAACCCTATAAGGGTCACTATGAGTCAGACATGACTTGGTAGCACCTAAGAACAATGAAATAATGCACATGAAGATACTTGCATTATGTTATATGAACTCCAAAGGCTATTTTGGTTTTGCCTATAGACAATGCCTGTAGGCAATTTCCAACTACTGTTTACAGATCAAAATGGGAAATCATCTTTATGTCCAAAATTAGCTGAGCTGAATAAACTTTAAGCTTTATTTTCCAATGGCTGAAAAAGTAAACTATAAGATTCACAGCCTGCAGCCATAGTCCTGTGGCATCCGATCCTGTCAGATCTCGGAAGCTAAGCAGGGTCGGACCTGGGTAGTACCTGGATGGGAGACCACCTGGGAACACCAGAAGCTGTCGGCTTGGGAGAAGGACCTGGCAACCCCCTCCCAAAAATCAATCTGCCATTGAAAACCCTATGCACAGCAGAGAAGCACTGACAATAGTGTTTCCCCTGTTGTACAGAGGGTCGCTATGAGTCAGATACCGACTCGACAGCACCTAACAACAACAACAACAACAACATAAGATTCACAGGATATCAATTGTACAATTGCCTTAAAAAGAAACCCTATAGCTCTTAAAAAGTGATAAATGTATGCATGTTTCCAAAAACAAAACAAAAAGTTTTAAGAAGTTAAAAATCATGAATCATGAGCACCAATGAATTAATCAAAAGTGAAGATAAAGTTAGGTATAATGGCACACACCAATAAGCCCAGCCACTCTGGAAGCTGAGGCAGGAGGATCATAAATTGAGGCCAGCCTGGGTAACATAACAAGACTAGTCTCAAAAAAAAAAAAATGGGTGAAGAAATATGATCTTACTGGAAATTGCTTGGTGTTCCAATATCTGCCTTGGTTAATCTCTTCTTTTTAGCTTTTCCTTTCTTCTTTTCTTTGGTATGGGAGATATTGTTGACTTGTGAACCATAAAATCTATTTGTTGTTATTTCTGGATTTTTTATGTCAACTGTAGCCATAGGTAGATTGGGACCTACAAAAAAAGCCAAAATTATATGAAAGGTATATAATTTAAGAAACAATTATATACAATCCTCATTTATAATTTAAATATTTTTCTAAAGTAGAATCACTTTATTAGTATAAGTTGTTTAAATTTTAAGTCTTCATATTTATGTTTTATAAATAATAAAATACTACCTAAATATATAACACCTGTAATAAATGCCTAAATGCCTTAGCATGGATACATCATTTCAAATCAAAATTTTTTTAAAAATAACATTCACTCTTGTGAAGAATATAAACTTCTACAGAATTATGGTTCACTGATCTGATTCCTTAAATTCTGACTTAATAGCCTCTCATGCAACACACTGCTCATCCATAAATAGCATATATACAACATGTAACAAGGACACAAAAAGTAAAGCAAGTGTTTACTTTGTTTTAAATTTAACAAAGAAACCTACCCTTACATCTTTGTTTCAACTTTACTAGTCCATGAGGAAAAAAGTACTTATAAAATTATTACTACCATTTTTTTCAAAATGACCAGAGTTAAGTACACTAATATTTTCCCTCTGGGGACTACAGCATATCACACTGCAGTCTGATCTTGGAAGCTAAGCAGGTTTGGACCTGGTTAGTACTTGAATGGGAGACCATCTGGGAATACTGAGGGATGTAGGCTTAGAGAAGGACCCTGGAGCCTAGTCCTGAAACAATCAGCCATTGAAAACCCTATGAATAGTAGAGAAGTACTGACAATAGTACTGAGCATAGCACAGTGTCAGGTAGTGCTTCATCAGTTGTACATAGGGTCCTTGAATCAGATCCAACTCAATGGCATCTAATAACAACAACAATAACATTTTCCCCATCAGTATGCATATTCATTATCAGAAACATGTTGTTGTTAGGTCCTGTCAAGTCAGGTCTGACTCTTAGCAACCCTATGTACAACAGAATGCAACACTCCCTGATTCTGTGTCTCATGTTTAAGCCCACTGTTGTAGATACTGTGTTGGTCTGTCAATCCATCTAGTCAAAAGTTTTTATTTTTTTCATTGACCTACTACTCTCCCAAACATTATGTCCTTTTCCAGGGATTGGTCCCTCCTGCCTACATGTCCAAAATACCTAAGACGTAATCTAGTCATCCTTGGTTCCCAGGAGCATTCTGACTGTACTTCCAGAACAGATCTGTTGGTTGTTTTGCCAGTTCATGGTACATTCAATATTTGTCTCCACCACTATAATTCAAAAGCATCAATTCTTCTCCTGTCTCCCTTACTCAAATCTTCAGTTTTCATAACCATATGACGCATAGAAAATATTCCAGCATGGGTTAGATGCACCTTCATATTCAATGTGACATCTTTATTTTTCAACACTTTAAAAGTCTTTTGCAACAGCTTTTCCCAATGCAATGTATCTTTTGATTTCTTGACTGCTGCTTCCAACAGTGCTGATTATAGAACCAAGTACAGCAAATTCTTGGATAACTCCAATTTTTTCTCTATCATGAAGTTGCTTACTGACCACGTTGTAAGGATTTTTATTTTGTTGATGTTGAGGTGCAATCCACATTGAAGGTTGTATTCTCTGATCATCAATGACTATTTCAAATCCTCTTCACTTTCAGCAAACAGAGTTGTGTCATCTGCATAATGCCAGTTGTTAATGAGTCCTCTTCCAATCCTGATGCTGCATTCCTCTTCATAAAGTCCAGCTTCTCAGACTTTTTGTTTAGCATGGAGATTGAAGAGGTATGGTGAAAGGATACAGCCCTGATGCACACCTTTCTCAACTTTAAAACAGGTAGTGTTTTCTTGTTCTATTCAAATGGCTGCCTCCTGGTCCATGTACAGATTCTTCATGAGTACAATTAAGTGATCTGATATTCCCATATCTTTGCAGTGTTATCCGTAATTTGTTATGATCCACACAGTCAAATGCCTTTGCATAGTTGATAAAACAGACATCTTTCTGGTATTCTCTGCTTTCAGCTAATATCCATCTGACATAAGCAATGATGTCTCGGGTTCTACACTCTCTTCTTAATCTGGCTTGAATTTCCAGCAGTTCCCTGTCTATATACTGCTACAGTCATTTTTGAGTGATCGTTAGCAAAATTTTGCTTCCTTGTGATATTAATGATATTGTTTGATAGTTTCCACCTTCAGTTACATCCCCTTCCTTGGGAATAGGCACAAAATATGGATCTCTTCTAGTCAGTTGGCCAGGTAGCTGTTTTCCACATCTCTTGGTTTAAACAAGTGAGCACTTCCAGTGCTGCATCTGTTTGCTGAAACATCTCTGTTGGTTTTCCATCAATTCCTGGAGCATTGTATTTCACCAATTTCTTCAAGGCAGCTTACACTTTGTCTTTTAGTACCATTGGTTACTGGTCATACACAACCTCTTGAAAAAATGCAGTTCAAAAATTTTAAATGGAAAAATCCTTAAAATACTCATCTTTTACAAGGAATAATGGTAAAGGCATCTCAGGCACCTCCAGATATTACCAGTAGCATATTCAGGAATGATACTAAATGACATAGCATACAACTTGTCTTATAAATCAGAAAAATATTCTTGATCTTAAAGGCATGAAAGTCTGAATACAACATATTCAACTTAAAAAAGTTTTTACCAATTGAACTAAAGGTTAACACATGCTCCTAAAATACCATATAGTCTTGAACATAATCCACATCCTTTCAACAGTTTTAAGAGAGCTACAAAATCAGATAAGGACTAGTACTGAATGCAGGTTGGATTTATGGTCAAGAGCTCTTGCTGATCAGATTTTGTAGGGCTCTAAAATTGTTGAAAGGGTGTAGATTAGATTTGAGAATATATGGTATCCCATTTTAATATACAATTTTCTGACAAAATTTCCCTCAGACCAAGTTCCTGTAAGATAATTATTACATTAATGACAACGTTCAAAATGTATATAAAATACTATTGCCATTTATAGATAAGGAGTTAACACAGCAAGATTGAAACTGCCATCTAGAAAGATTTCAAGGTTAGCCCTTAGGACTTCGAGAAGGTTCCCACCATTCCCAGTAAGACAGGTTTACTGCCTAAACTTGGTGCTAACAACATGGCTTAGGCTGAACACTTGCTTTCCTTTTGGGAGTCTGGAATTGTAGTGCATGCTAGGCAGAAGACACCTATATGAAAACTCTGGGCACAAAATCTCTAATGAGCTTTTCCTTTAAGACAACATTTCATGTATTGTCACAATTCATTACTGGAGGAATGAAATGTGTCCTCTGTGGTTTCACTGAAAGAACTCTTGGTAGCTTATGTGTGGTTTCTTGAGGCCTTCATGCCATGTACCTTCTCCTTTGCTGATTTTCCTTTGTTGATTTTATTTTGTATCTTTTCGCTGTAATGGATATTTTCAATATGTATAACCATAAACTGAGTCCTGTGAGTTCTAGAGAATCACCAAGGTAGTGGTCTTGGGGAATCCCAGGACAATCATAAAATGGCAAATAGAAATCTTGAAAAATAACAATCTAATGCATATTAGATGGTCATTTAAAACCAAATTTGGCTACAATTCTTTAATTATGTTGAAAACCTCAATTGTATGCTATTCAATAAAGTTATCTGAAGAAAAATGTTTACCTATTGAGTAAATTATTATCTATTTTACCTTGATTCTACTAATAAAGATGAAATAGAGCTATTATAGTTTGAATCTAAAATGGTGCCCAAAGGTCCCATGTGTTTGAATGCTTGGCCCCTAGGTGATGGAGCTGTTTGGGAGACTTTGAAACTTTAGGAGGTAGGACACTGGAGGCAGGCCTTTGGAGGTTACACATGGGCCCCTTGTTCTGTTCTCTCTCTCTGCTCCTGTCTGCCATGATGTGAAGTCCTCCACAATAGGCCTGCCACTATGGACTGAAATCCACTCAACTGTGAGCCAAAATAAATCTTTCCTCCCCTAAGTTGTTTCTGGCAGCTGATATGCTACAGTGAGCAGAGAAGTAATTAACATAGGACCTAAAACAAAATATGAAACCAAGTGCCCTTATCAGAATACAAACATTTTGGAAATATGTACATTTTTAGCATTGGCAAAACTGGGCTATTTTCCCCACAATATTCAAAGCTTATTTACATATAAATGTAGTGTGTAGATGATCTAAAAGTCTCATTTACAATTTCATTGAAAATCCTATGGAAATTGCTGATTTTGGCAAAAACAAAGTAATTGTTCTGGAAAAATATGAAAGCTAGTAAAAAATACAGATAAAAATCATTAACAAGCCTTTTCAATGTCAAGGAATAATCTGAAAATAACTGGATCAAGAAGCAAAGGTTTTAGTTGAGTCGTACAAAATGATCTGAAATGTTGATTAGATGGTGGATAAAGATGCAGATTTTTTAAATTGTTCAGATATTGGATTCCAGTATTTGCTGTAGTTTCACAAAATACAGGACTTACTGAAATGCCCAAAACTAAAGGACTAAAGGGTTGAAATGAGGACACACTCATATCTTTATAGACTTAGCTGGTGATCTGTTTTTCTTACTCTTCCCTTTCGATATATCCTCTTCTTACAACTTATATTTGCCAATTTTTACCAGTACAGTAACACCAAAAACAGATGTTACAAAATACTTATTCTCTTATCTTTATATTTCATACAATTTAAGAATTCACTTAAAACAGATATACAAGCATCCTAATTAGGTACTCTCTTTATTCATACCATCTTTCCTGAAACAGGTGTTCACATAGCACCTATAAAGGCACAACCTGGCTCACCATCCAAAGTAAAATCACAACTGAAAACCAATCATAATTAGTTTTCGGGAAAAAAATAAAAATAAAAATGGTTTATACTGTTTTAGCTTATATAAAATAAATCTGTTATATTATGGAAGACTTTAAGGTAATATTGTTGTTGTTAGGTGCCAGAGTCAGATCCAACTAATAGTGATCTTATGTACAACAGGAGGAAGTACTCCCCAACACTGTGCCATCCCCAGATTATGTCAGTACTTCTCTGCTATTCTTAGGATTTTCAATGGTTGACTGTTTCTTGGGATTGTTTCGGGAGTGGATTGCGAGATCCTTCTCCCATAAATGGTAATACTGTTGGGTAAAATTAAGGTTAATAGTTTAAATTACTAGAGCTAGTAAATTCTCAGAAATAAGTTAACATTCTTGTAAATCTGATTTATAGCTTACTAGCAAAAATAACTCAGCTATCTCTGAAGAAGGTTCAAGAATGAAGAGCAAAGAACAAAATACAAATTGTATGTGGAATGAACATTTAAATAATACTGCAGTTAGACTCTGTATCCCTTCCTCTACCCAAAGATCACATATATTTATATATTCACACACACACACATATATATTCTTATGCATACACCAAATAGTTATAAAACCTTTCATGATCTCTTTAGTCCTTACAGATTAATTTCATCAGTTCTGGTTAAAGTATTATTTAAGTAGGCTGGGATTTAGCTCAGTTGGTAGAGTGCTGTGCTGCAGTCTCTGAGGTCCCGAGTTCAATTCCCAGCACCGCAAAAATGGGAGAAGGACCTGGCAATCCACTCCCAAGGCAATCCCGAGACAGTCAGCCAGTGAAAACCCTATGAGGGTGGCTTTGAGTCGGATACCAACTTGACAGCACCTAACAACAACAACAACATGATCATTACTTTCAACTGCTGCCATTCAAATGCACTTAACCTGGCTCACATTAACATAAATATTCAAGAGGCTGGGATTTAGCTCAGTTGGTAGAGCGCTGCTCTGCAGTCTCTGAGGTCCCGAGTTTGATTCCCAGCACCCCAAAATGGGAGAAGGACGTGCCAACCCACTCCCAAGGCAATCCCGAGACAGTCAGCCATTGAAAACCCTATGAGGGTTGCTATGAGTCAGACTCGACTTGATGGCACCTAACAACAACATAGACCTATACGCCTGCAGTTGTAGCGCTGTGGCATCTGATCCCGTCAGATCTTGGAAGCTAAGCAGGGTTGGGCCTGGTTAGTACTTGGACGGGAGACTGCCTGGGAACACCAGATACTGTAGGCTTGGGAGATAGACCCAGCAACCCCCTTTCAATCAATTTGCCATTGAAAACCCTATGAACAGCAGAGAAGTCCTAACAATAGTGTTTCATCTGTTATATGTAGGGTCGCTATGGTTAGACAACGACTCAACAGCACCTAACAACAACAATACACCTATATAGGAGAAGGAGGTGGCAGTCCACTTATGAGGCAATACCAAAACAATCAGCCATTGAAAACCCTATGAGGGTCACTGAGTCAGACTCACTCAATGGCACCTAACAACTACAAACAAACAACAGACCTGTAAGAAGTCATGTAATTAGTGACCAAGGCAAAGATGAACTCTGGTATTTTGGTTCCTAGCTCACCAACTTTTCCATTAATCTACCTTTCTCACAAAAGTCAAAATGACTGATAATGCTAACATTACATTTGTCATTGTACATTGTTTCTTTACCAATTTATCAATTCTTTCAATTTTCACTCCAATAATTCAATAAATATTTACTAATAACTTTTAGAATTTAGAAAAAAATTCTGTACACATTCAAGAAATTAGGTACTTGGCTATTTCTGTTGATAATGGTCACTTTGGAGTTGCAGATGTTAGGAAATAAGTTTAAATGGTTCTAAAGCCTACTGATCTGTTTCAAAAGTGAAACGTAAGTTTCATTTACTTATTTCATTTATGAAATTATACTCATCCTAAGAACACCTATTAAATAAATATATAATAGAAGCAGAAGCTTTCCTTTTTTCAAAGAAAAAAAAAATCCCAAGTGACAAATTATCTTCTTCTGATTAAGGACAAGTGTCACAGGAAACGGCTTTTCAATATTCTTATGAACAGCAGACATTTCTAGTTAATTTTAAATCTAAAAGAACAACCTCAAGTTTTCCTTTAATTACATCAAAAGCAAAGAACTCTCACCAAGGTAAGATAGTTGAGAAACACGTGGCCAGAGGCCACTGATGTCAGGCAGCTATGAAACTAAGAACCAATCATTGGAAAGTGTATAAACTAAAATGTGAAACTGACCAACAAAGAAATTAGGAGTTAGTGAAGACAGCAAATTGCATTTTAGGAACCTAACTTCTACACACCATGTCTTTTTAATAGTTACAATATGAAAAGGCTTGGTACACTGACAATCTAAATGAGTATCTGAGACAAAACACCTGCATGGATAGTCCAAGACATGGTTAAAGGTGCCCACTGCCACCTAGTGGTAATGCAGCAAACACAATAAAATAATAGTGGTGCTCAAAAAACGTCTACATAGTGAGGAAAGCAAGACTTGCTGGGCTGTAAGAACTACAAAAGAATACTAAAACTTCTATTAATAATTATTTATTTCATTATTATGTATGTAATATATTAATACAGTATCTTATAAATTAAAAATAAATACTACTGTGTAATATCTACTGTGTAATTTTGCTCAACACTATTTTAAAAATATAACTCTTCATCTATTTAATGAAAGAAATTTGGGATGAGTGTAAAGAGTTAAAACTATACAACTGAAGATTCACAACCAAGAGCACTTCGAGAGAAAGAAACTATATTAAATTAGAATGACTCTCTTAGTAGGGGTAATAAAACTGTGAGACACCATTCTTGCATGAAGAATTTTTAAATTCTATTCATTCATGAATTAGGTGCCTCTTCACAAATACATTTTATATATGTTGAAATAACAAAATATTTTTTAAAAAACAAATTACATCCTTAATTTTAATTATATGATTCCTACAATATCTACACTTTAACATCTCAGGTTATGTTCCTCAAAGTTGTTAGATGTAACCCCCAGGAAGCCTTCTCATTGACACTCAATACATGCTCATGAAACACAAAATAATTTAACATACTCAAAAAGATAACCAGGTGCATATCAGTAAAAAAAAATCTAATACTGTATTAAAACTTTGCAGATCAGCTGCTTCCTTTGCCTCTGCCACATACCAAGGCTTTGTTTCTTGACATATTATTTACCACCTCTAGGTCTCAGTTTTTCCTTCAAAATCATCTTAACATAGCATAGCGGTTAAGGTGCAAGGCTCTAGAGTCAGGTCAACTGAGGCAGAATCCTGCTCCAAATAAAACTTATTTTGCAACCTTAAGCAATTTACTTAACTGTGCCTGTTTCCTCATCTACTATATATGATACACACACACATATAAAATATAACAGCTACTTCAGAAAGTTATTCAGAAGTGCATGGCAGGAGGTAAATGACCATTAAATAGGAAGTGCTACTATGATGTCTGTCATTATCTTCTTCATGATAGTATTTATTAAGCACTACACTATACACTTTGATTATCTCATGTAAGCTCCACAGCACCCCTGTAAGTATTAATATTTCCTCATAAAAGACAGAGACAAAGCATATAATACTTTGACAGATAGAATAGAAAATATTACTGAAGGTAGTAAGCTATTAAAAAATTACCAATAAGGTAAATAAAAAAATTTAATACAGTACTATTTGGTTCATGATTTTTATATGAGGAAAAGAAATTTAAGGACAAACTCAGAAAGCAATATATGTTTAAAAGAAACTTCAACAATCATCAATAGTCATTACATAAAGAATTTTGTATTTATGTAAGTTTAAGCAATAAATCTGTTTAAAAGAGACAAACCCTAACAATCACGAATGGCCATTATATATTCAGAATTTGGTGTAAGTTTTCCCTTGAATAGTTTGTGTTTTAGTGGGAGGATCTGAGATGCTTTTAAAATGCAGCAGCTATATTCCTCATTATGATGAAGGTTCCTGGAGCAATGGGCCTTTATCTTCATAGGGTCAGGTAACTCATTCAAATATGACAAATGCCAGGATCCTCTCTCTCCAGAAAAAAGAACGTAGACAATTATAAAAGTTAGCACATTATTTCAGAGAGGGTTTACAGAGTCCAGGATGACAATCTCTGCCCTAAATGTCTGGGACCTTATTGTTTATATCTCTGAATACTCAATACCAATAAAAAAAAAAAATTTCAAGTGTTCATTAACAAATTAAAGAGGGTTGTATGTAGCTATAATTAGTTCTAAAGAAACCTTCACAAGTATTCATTTTAAAAAGGTTTCACATAATATACAAGTGTAAAATATTTTGAAAGAAGAAAAAAAGTAAATCTTAAAGAAATTAACAAATATAGGAAGATTTTTTAAATAAGTGTACAGTTTCAAAACATGACCAATCTGTGAGTACGAGTCATCCTCATCACGTGTTGTTTTTCTTCCATCTTGGAAAAAAAACAAAACAGCAGAACACTATGTTTCCTAAGTCTTACATGTCATTCATTAATTTAAAATAACACAATATAGTATTTGATCACAGCTACTAAATACTAAGTGTTAATGTATAGTACATATTTATACAAGAATTACACTGTAATTTGAGACCTTTTTAGTCAATAATTATCAAAAGCTTACCATTTGGGGGGTCTCGTCTTTTCTCTGTCAGAAAATAAATTAGAATATTATTAGTCTTATGTAATACACCAATATAAAAAATTAATTCACTTAAACTCTTATTCTTCAGCTGATATGCAGGTGGCTAAGGAAGGTTTTTCTGAAAAACTGACATTTAAGCAGATACTGGAAGGGAACAATATATTCAAATGCCTAAGGAAGGCACAACAAAAGGGGACACCATGAAGACTGAACTAGAGTAGGTAAAGGGAAGAGCACAAAGTGTCAGAAGAAGTGACAGAGACTAGATCATGTAGAGACCCACAGTCCATAGCTGAAAACTATAGAGTTTATTCTCTACATGACCAGAAGCTCTTTGGAGAGTTGTCAATATGGCACATGACATGATCCAACCTATGTTTAAAAGTCTACTCTAGTTACCATGTGGAAAAGAAATAGTAGCAGGATAGAGAAGCAGCAAGAAGACTAACCCAGGAGTGAGGATGACTGTCCAGATGACATCATGGTAGCTTGAATTAGGACAGCAGTAGTACAGTGACAAGAAATGGTTAAATCCAGAATATATTTTTGAAGGTGGAGCCATTAAGAATCACTGACAGGATTATGTGGGACCATGGTGAGCTGAAGTGACAATGTGGAGGAAATGTCTTTTACAGAGACAGGAAAGAGGAGCAGAGGAGTTAGGAATAGGTCTGAGTGGGGCTGGGGGTGGAATCAGGGACATGGATCAAGTGTTCTGCTCACCATGTTACGTACAAAGGCTATTCTGACACCCAACTTGGGGAACTGTCTGAAGGTCAGAGAGACGATCAATAACTAATGATAAAATTTCAAGAGTCATTAGCATATAGATGTTTTAAAGCCATGGTGCTGGATGAAAGCACAAAAGGAATGAGAATATTCAGGGATCCAAAAAATATTAGAAAGCTACAGCCAATTAAGTAGAAGGAAAATCAGAATTTTTATCAATTCTTTACAAATATACTTTTATATATCAGGTCTGTTCAGAAAAAGACACTATTTTGGCTTTAACAAAGTTTAAAAGTGGTTGAAGAATTTTAAACATATACCATTTCCATAGATTCTGCAATACAAAATTTTTTGAAATTGTAAGAGAAATACCCATAAATAACTCTTGTAATAAAATAATTAGTTTATAAACCACCATGACCCTAAATCAATAGGATGTAATTGGTGGACAAGTTAAAAATCCCAGCAATGGGAAACATAAATGTGTTGTTCCATCTGGTGATCAGATGAAGTAACTATCTGAAATACTTATGTCCTCTCTAAGTCAATGAAGGTCAACCTCCAATTTTCATACAGAAAGGAAATAGTTCTTAAACTGGTAGATGACACATATATGGTAACATACTGAAATAAAAGTTCAGAATGTAAGTTCTAAGGAACAATTACTTAGATATATGATAGCCTCTTTGCTTCAGAGTCATACATGGGAAGAGGTTTGAACAAAACAGAATGTCAGCTAGTGTTGTGAGGCATTTGTTATAAATATTTGCAGAACAGTGATTATTCAAATTTAGGAATGTTAAGAGTACCAAGGTACTAGTCAGACTACATTTAAAGTACTGTGTTCAAATTTAGCACCATCTGTCTTGAAAACGATGTAAAATCTACAGTGGATTCGGAGCACACTACTTAGGATGATTACATCTATAAGCTGTGTCATAGGAATAGTTCAAGAAAACAGGAACGAGTTAGACTGAAGAAGAGAAAGTATTAAAAGGAATGTGATAGCTTCAAAAGTTACACAGCTATTGTGAGGAAAAGAAAATAGATTTATCTGTTGCTCCACAAACTGGACCTCCTGTAACAAAGTTAAAGAGAGGTAAAGATGGGGTTTGACTCAGCATGAAGATCTACCCAATAGCAACTCAGCTGCTTCCCTAATATTATATTTTTTGTGCTACTGAAACACTGCCTAAAAAAGTTTAGGAACTATATGCAAGAGAATTCCTATGCCAAGTGAAAGACATCTTTAACTTGTATACTAATTTCAAAATTAATTATTTTTGACACGTATTTTCTACTCCTTTTTATGTTAAAAATGTCAAGCCAGGAGCGGTAGCACATGCCTATAATCCCAGCAACTTGGGAGGCAGAACCAGGAGGATCCCAAGTTCAAGGCCAGAGGCAACCTGCATAATTTAGCCAGACTCTGAGTGAAGGAAAAAAAATGATGAAAAATGGACTGGAGGTGCAGCTCAGTAATGGAGCACTTGCAAAGCATGCATGAGAGACTGGGTTGAATTCCTGAGTACCAGGGGAAAAAAAACGAAAGAAAGAAAATGTTTTGTGTTCTTAATGACAGGAGCCCCAGAGATCGCTTGGCCTAGCACTACAGAATGTCACTGAAATAAGCTCGGAATGATTCCTAAAATTGAGGTTTCAATATCATAGTATTAAATCCATTCCTAGCAGAGTCAAGTGGCAAATTCCTTGGCTCCCAAAAACAAAAAAATAGGTCCCTAAAAATTTCAGATTACCACCCACTCATTGCATGTAGAATTTAAGATGGCCTTAGAGAGTCAACAATTTGGTTTACTTTATTTTCCTTTATACCTCGCCTCCTTCTTGGAACTCAGTAAAGAACAATAAATATACATAAAGTAAAATGTATGCTTTTATTTGTAGTTTTCAGACCCAGTGTCTTCCTTTGTATTGGTTTATCCTTGTTATTGGTAAAGACCAAATATAGTGATCTTCAACCTGGGGTACATATACCCCTAGAAGTATAGAAGACAAGGCAGTAACATTTTGAAGGGATTTCTTTACCCGTCATAACTCCCATGTTACCCCACCTAACACTGATGTGCTTAAAATGGTAAGGTTGATGAACCTTTCCTTATCATTCTTATCCACTGCACCAGAACTAAGCCTGGCTACATTTGTCAAACAATAGTTCTTTCCTAATTAATTAAAATTCTACTCTACCTTGTATCATTCTCCTAAATTTTTTATGTGTTAGAATTATCTCCTGCACAAAACTGAGTTGCTCATGGTTTTATAATATACAACATTATGGATAAAAGAGAGACAAGTCAATGTTTGCAGATCTTGTATGCAATTCTTCTTATTTGTTTCTAAGCTTGCCTAAAGTATTTGTTCATACAATATAAAATACTTTAAGTTATAATTTAAGTTATAAACAATGCTATTAATAATACAAATTAAGAGTCTAGATGGAATTTTATCAACCAAAAAGGTTACTGGAATGAATCATTCAGTAACTTGAAAAAAAACTAGTTCTCAATAAAAATATTATTTCTTTTGAGGTTAGGTTCACCAATTTTTTGGGGGAAAGGGCTAGACAGTAAATACTTTAGGCTTGGAGGAACACATAGTTTCTGTAATAACTAATCAACTCTTGTTTTTTCAAAAAAGTAGCCACAGATAATATATAAATCAATGAATATAGCTAGGTTTCCATACAACTTTACAATAACAGCCAAAGAACTAAATTTGTCCCATAAACTGTACTTTGCCGGTCCATTTTATATATGAAAAGGAAAAGAAAAGAAAGTATGTATGAGGGGGTTTACCAGATTTCCTTTGTCGCCGGCCCAAAAGGTCTGTAACTGCCTTTCGGAATTTTTTTGCTTCTTCTTCATTGGCAAAATTAAGAGCAACTTGACAAGTCTGAAATATTTTCATCAGAAAGGGCAAACAATAAAGTACATGAATTTAGCTTTATAAAACAACACTGATGATAACCAAGAGAAGGATATTTCTAAAGGAGAAAAGGCTGACTCTATTGGCAGATGAGAAATTATTTTATGATCTGGTAACTTAAGAAGGCAAAAAGCACGGAGAAAGTAAAGTATAAGAGTACTATTAGAATCTCACAGTAGAAACTCAAACAAAAAACTGACTACCTATCTTCAGCAAAATACTCAAATAGTAAATAGAGTCTGATCTTTCAATAAGACTCTATAAATAATCTGGATTAGAAAAGGTGAGCAACAGAAAAATTAAATATGGCAATAAAGGAAAATATGACTTACATCTCCAGCAAAAGTATGAAAATATCCTCTAGGACTATTATATACAAAGTTATTGTATAGCTCTTGTTCCCATAATAGTTTCCCATCCTAGAAAAAAGTAAAAATTCAAATGAGAGGTATAAAAACAAATAAATAAATAAATAAATCCTTAGGAACAAAACAAAGCAAATGATTCATATTAAGAGAATGGTTTATATTAACAAAACCTTTTATACACAGATATATTACATATATATGCAATATGTCACACAATTTAATAATGATTAAATAATGAAACAGTTAACAATGGATGCTTCTTTCATAGAACTTACATACCAAGTGAGGCTAGTTCTGTAGACTAATGTATATTCCCTCTGGTCAATCACTTCCAAGGACAGTTATTTGTCCAAATACATAACTAGAATAATTACTAGATCATCAGTGTTGCATACATGTAGGATATACACTGATTACCTCTATCAGTAACATTTACACTGTGTACAATCAAATATTATAGGAATATTTCATGTTCTCCCCAATTTTATAGATATGAGTATCAAATATACCTTCTGTGTCCTTCTCATTAACAATCTTCAAATTCTTAACTTTTGCAGAGTGGCTTCCTAATTAAATAATGGTGTGAGTAGCAGCAATCATGCTGCAGAAAAAGACTGATGATTACAGATAAGAGAACAATTTATGATTGCCTTATCTATAGCTGTGGTGTAAAAATACATTTAATCTTCATGCCAATGGTGGATAATTATGAATGTTCATTAATGTTTACCTTTGATTGGAAATAAGGGGTTAGAGAAACATAATCAGGACCCTATTCTGAAATACAAGTTTCTGTCTACATGACAAATTTAAAATATGTAAAACACACTATGTAATTCCACTGTAATGGAATTTCTTTCTTCTTAATGGAGTTATATGTTATCCTATCTCTGAATAGTGCTCCTCATGGCTGATGAGAAATATGTCAAAGCACTTAAGGGTTTCTTTCAAACTACTGATGTGTTCCGAATCCCCCACAATGACAGCCATAGTAAGCCACTGTTAGTAACAGGAGCATAACACACCTCTCAGCTGTCTCAGGGTATGTGGAAGGAGAGGCTAAGAGGCACCACTTTACTTAATCTCAATGAAATATGTTGTAACAGACTCAAGATGGTTATCCTACTTTATAAAGAAGAAGGGGCCCAGAGATATAAAAAAGATTTGAATATGGCCTATCTGACTGTATTAGTGCCCAGTTCAACGCCAATTTTAATTTTTTGCAGCTAAAATCCCATTACACGTATTGCCATATATAAATGTTAACCGCAGAGGTTTAGCTACAGAAGGATATTAAAAAATATAATGGAGAGTTCAGTTTGTTGTTGTTGTTAGGTGCCACTGAGTCATGCCCAACTGTTAGCAACCCTCATAGGGTTTTCGATGGCCAGTTGCTTCAGGATTGCCTGGGGAGTGGATTGCTACATCCTTCTCCCATTTTTGCAGTGCTGGGAATCACCCCTGGGTCCTCAGAAGCCTGCAGAGTAGTGCTCTACCAATTGAGCTACATTCCAGCCCTGACTACACTTTAGCAAAATGATAATTACTTTTATGGCAAGTATAAGAGAATATTCAATCTAGGACAATATGGGCAATCTAGGACCACAATAAGGAACATAAGACTATAAAAATCTGAATATATCTATGATGAGGAACACCATAAGGAAAAATGGGTAGTGAATAATACAATTTTCAGATGTTGCACAATGCTTTAAACCTGGGCAAAAGTAAATAATAGAACATACAAAAGCTAAAACATTATTTTGTTGTTTCCTGAAAGGATTCTCTATACTAATCTTTAAAGAGCAAGATGGATAAGAGTATCAAAATAAGAGAACATGAGGAAAGTCCAAAAATATTTTTAATACAGAACAACA
This sequence comes from Pedetes capensis, assembly GCA_007922755.1. Lineage (NCBI taxonomy): Eukaryota > Metazoa > Chordata > Mammalia > Rodentia > Pedetidae > Pedetes > Pedetes capensis. The sequence continues at coordinate 50,328 of VMDO01009969.1, read as the reverse complement.
GTTTATCCTTATATCTATGAGAGCATGCATTCCAAGATATTCCATGGAAGTCTGAAACCCTGGATCACATTGGACCCTATATATATAGTTTTTTTCTATGCAAACATACTTATGATGAAGTTTAATTGGTAAATTAAACACAGTAAGAACAATAACTAATAATAAAAATAATTATAATAATACACTATAATAGAAGTTTTCCCACACTTGTGAATTGTTTATTTCAGCATTTTTTCATTTAGTATTTTAGGACCATGGCTGACCACAGATAACTGAAACCACAGAAAGCAAAAGCAAAAGCGTAGACAAGAGTGGAAGCTATAATATTCTTGTTTGGGTTTAGTACATCTTCCCATTTGACCCAAATGTCCATACTTCAATATTTAAAAATTCAGCTGTATCCTTTTAACATTCAATATAAATATTACATACAAGATAAACAAATAAGTCTATACTAAACTATAACAGACAAAAACCTAAGCATAGTTTGAAATGAAAGCAACTCAAAACTTACCTTAATGTCAAATATTCTTAAAAAATAAGATCTCTGGGGATTGTCCTTAACAAGACAAGCGACACCACTGCATTTCTTTGACCACATACAGTTCCGATCTGCTGCATATAACTGTACTACTGCCGAAGACATAGTCTGCAAAACACAAAATTTATAGCTATTACCTTCAAAATGACACTACAGATAATCACAGCCACTGTTAACATCTTGACAGCAACCTCATGAGGGCACCAAACCAGGACCACACACCTGAGCTGCTCCTGAATTGCCGGCTCCCAGAAACAAGAGATAATAAATATTTATTGTTATCTTAAGCTATTTCTTTTTGAAGTAATAAATAATATAATAACCATGTAAGAGTAATTAATGAAAGCTAACATTTATTTATGCTTAAAATGTTAGGAAATGAGCTAAGCACTTATCAATATAACTCTATTCAATTTTTATTGCTATTATAACTTCACTTTACATATGAGAAACATAACAGTAAGGAGATGAATAACTTGCCCAGTATCATATGGCTAAGTTGTTGTTGTTGTTAGGTGCCGCCAAGTCGATATCCGACTCATAGCGACCCTCATAGGGTTTTCAATGGCTGAGTGCTTCGGGATTGCCTTGGGAGTGGATTGCCAGGCCCTTCTCCCATTTTTGCGGTGCTGGGAATTGAACTTGGGGCCTCAGAGACTGCAGCACAGCGCTCTACCCACTGAGCTGAATCCCAGCCTATGGCTAAGTAGTAGAGCTGAAATCCCAATCCATGCAATTTGTGACTTTAGACCCTACATTCTTATTCCCTGTATTATACTGTATCTCAACAAAGTGGACATTTAAGCATTGGAGAAGTTGTATTAGTAAAAGCTGGCTTCTATAAAACTAAGAATCTTATAAGAATTAAGCCAAACTTAAAAGCAAAATTGTTGATTGTTAATATTGCTGGCAGATACTTTATTAAGACAGATTATAATATTTCCTTTTATAAAGATGGTAAAACTGTGGGTACAAAAGATTTTAAATGACTTGCACATGTGGCCAGATGGTTTTAAAGTTATACTAAGGATATGGAAAAAAATTTTGAGTGACTACTGCCTTGATTTTCCCCAAAACGGTACCTAATGACAGCCCTTTTAGATGCACAGGAGAGAAGCTAACTCCACATGCAATTGACTTCTGGGCACTTCTTCACGAGGACCTTCAAACAATGGAAACTCTCATTTTATTCTGAATTAAGTTTCTTTTATATTATAATCAACAATGCAACTATTCAATCTGTATCTGTAAAAATGAAACATACACTGATACAACACTTAGAAATCTGAAAACAATAATCACGATGTCTGGTCCAGTAAATCTCATTCCTAAGCTAAAATTTAAGAAAATAAATTAGATAACAAAAATCTTATTTTTTAGATGTAAATATGAAAATAAAATATTTCATGAGTATACATTAATCAAGGTTTTCTTTTAAAATATAAATAATTTAAATAAAAATTGGAGATGAGTAAGTATAGTACTTCAGTTCAATAAAATTTGGCCATTGTGATAAACAATATAACTATATTAAGATTTTGAGAAGCACTGTTTGGGTTAACTATGCCTGGGGCCTCCCCTCATCTAGTACAAGGGTTCCTTTGAACTATTCTATATACAAATATTTTATAATGCCAAATCAGAAATGTAAGATCAGTACACTTTTAAGGATCAAAAGTTCATAGTGACTTTTCCTGATATCAGTGTTCTATGTTAGGTTTTTAATTTTTACAGACCAAATTCATCTCTGGACTTCACATATGATCATCAGCAGGACAGAAGGCACAAAGAAAATTTCCACAAGAAGTTATTAAAAATTATGAAGGTAATTTAGAAACATGAAAAATATGTGTACTGGGGCACTGAGATTAAAACAGGATATTGAAGACTGTGGGTGTATCCTGGCCTGCTCAAGATATACTGCCAATATCTGTGCTGCTCTGCACATGTACAATCTTCGGATGACAGGTCCACAGGCTTCCTGCCACTAAAATCTTAGCACTGGAAACTTCAGGGAAAAAATGGATATCATATATTTTATCCAAATGTACCAAATATGAGACTCAATAATTCAAAATTCAGATAAAAAAATTGTATTCTAATGAAAATTCATATAAATTACAGCTCTTTTAGTTTGGTATTGTCAAATGCATTTATTTCTAAAACAGAAAAGCAACTGAGAAACTAAATACCAAGACAGAGGACTAGAAATCTGCCTATTTTACTTAACTAGAAATCAAGAAGGAACAACTTTTATAAAAGAAAAAGAACTTGTTATTTATAGTCTGAAATTGCATTATCAAAATTCCCTTGCCAAAAGATCAAATATTAACACTGTAAAACATCATCTGGATGTGTATGTGTATATGAAAAGAAACAAAAACTAAAAACTAAAAGCCTATATTTAAATATTTATGTAAATTTAAAACAAAATTTTAAAACATCTGCTTAAGAAATGAAGACTCACTTAATAACTACTATATAACTTTCCCTACAGACGTGGTTTAGCATTAGACTTTATTCTACTACTAAAGAAAATCCAACTATGCACAAGCAATTTTCAGAAACACACTTTCAAAAAAAATTGCTACCAACTTATTATAAGTCCATGTGTCTATTTCACTTATCTTGAACTAGCAAAATATGAAAATGGAATAGCGTCCAGTAAAGCTTTTCCTGATTAACTTAGAATAACTACAATAAATGCAAAAACAGCTCGCACATACAATGTTTAAAATGTAAGTGCTAAATAACATAAAAAAGCACTAACTATCCTTAAGCTCTAGATTGACAGTCACTTAATTAAGTTTTTATAAACATTCCTTCCATTCCTTTAAAAGTAATTACAGCTAATCAAACTACATTACTTCTTGTCTTTTATAATCAAAAAAATATTAATGAAAAACAACCTAAGGACAAGTGCTTAGGACAGAAACCCTATTTCTTAATAATCCAATAATGTTAAGGCTAAAATTTGTTAATTAGAATGGAGAAAAAAACTACTGCATCAACTTTTGTAGAAATAGAACCTGTCATATTTTATGTGTTCCAGATATTTCAGTACTGAGTAATTTCAATAACACATTCATTCTCAGAACTTTCATTGTCAAGGGCAAAAATAAGATGGGGGATGTCTTGTGGGAAGTGAATTCCCTCCCACTGTCCTTTGGTAGAACCACTTTCCACCTCTCCTGGATTACCTTTGTGCCAACCAACAAGAATTTCCCTGATTCTATAGGTTGAAATGATTGCTTTTTCTTTGTGATTCTCCACTATATTTGTGTATCTGTGTTGTTCTGTTTGCCATAGATTTTATTCCAAAACAGAGTAATTCCTGGTATTGACTTCTTACCTATTAAAAAGACTATAATTCTCTCAAGCACTGAAAGTAGTTTTGCAAGCCTATATTTGCACTCCACCGATACTTTGTCCTCAAGGAAATATTTGTTTAATTAAAAACTGCATGTTCTGATTTTGATAATGATACTATAATAATAATTAAGAGAAAGGCCTTGATTTTAGGAGATATACCCTAAAGTACTAAAGGGATATTACATCTGCAAAAAAACCTAATGTAAAGTATGTATGCATATATGTAGGGAAAGAGGAAACCAAAGTAAAATGTTATAAGAATGTGGCAAATCTAGATGAAGTATATATAAGGAGCTGTGTTATTTCCAACTTTTCTATAAGTCTGAAATTTTTTCAAAATAAAAAATGTTCCAAAATCTTTTGATTTTGGAATCAAATGATTCCAAAAAATGCAGGCCTCTTAGCCCCCTTTCAGTTTTAACGAAGTAGCTCTTTTCTCAGAGCCATTACTTCTATATACATCAGTCACAGCTGTAATGACCCAAAACAGAAAAAACAATTATTTGCCACTTTTCCAACTCCTCTGTATGTTTATGTGTGTGTATGTGTCTGTGTGTGTATATACAAAGACTGTATATACGCACACAGACACACACAGACACACAGACACACACACACACACACACACACACACACACACACACACACACTCTCTCTCTCTCTCTTTGTTAAAAGGAGTTCCATCCTAACTAGGACTTAAACCAGAAAATCAGTACTTTTATAGTTTAAATTCCTCTTCCACTTTCAGAAGAAACATTGTATAAAAGAAATTTCAGATCAGGAAAATAGGTGTTTCTATGATTACAGGACCAGCTACTGACTAGGGAAGGATGAGAAAATACCAGCACTCATTGTTGTTGTTGTTGTTAGGTGCCGTCGAGTCAGTATCCGACTCATAGCGACCCTCATAGGGTTTTCAATGGCTGAGTGCTTCGGGATTGCCTTGGGAGTGGATTGCCAGGTCCTTCTCCCATTTTTGCAGTGCTGGGAATTGAACTCAGGACCTCAGAGACTGCAGCGCAGCACTCTACCCACTGAGCCAAATCCCAGCCCACCAGCACTCATAGGTCCTTGTTTTTAACAACCAACTGCCTACAGCAAATACTAAGATAACATAATACTCAATACCTATCTATAACTATTAATATTTTAACAACGTAACATATAGAGCTGGACATGGTGGCACATGCCTGTAATCCCAGCGGCTCGGGAGGCAGAGGCAGGAGGACTGCAAGTTTGAGACCAGAGGCAATCTGTAAAATTTAGCAAGACCCTGTCTCAAAAAAGTAAAAAAATGGGCTGGGGGTGCAACTCAGTGGTCCAGCACTTGGAAAGCATGCAAGCACGAGGCCCTGGGTTCAAAACCCCCAGTACCGCAAAAAAATAAAATAAAATTAAGAAAAATAATAACAACATTGGGAGAAGAGTCTGGCAATCCACTCCCAAGGCAATCCCGAAACAGCCATTGAAAACCCTATTGAGGGTCACTATGAGTCGGATACCAACTCGACAGCACCTAACAACAACAATAATAACATATAATGCTATAATGGGAAATATATAAAGGAAAATATCTGATGAATATCCAAAATAAACTGAGTATGGGGGAAAATTCTTATGATCACATTGTCCTAGATTAATAGTCAAATACTCCAACTTTTATATATATTTATGTAAGTTTGTGTCTATGTGTATATTTGGTCCCCAGTGTTCTAAAAACTAATCTGGGGAAATCCATTTTAAGATTTCTCATTTTTGTAATGCTAAGCTTTAAATATGTTCCTAGATGCTATGATAGCCTAGTCACATGAAATAACCCGTTATTACCCTGAACATGAAATTTTACTCTACATAGTATAAAAACAAGCATAAAAGTAATGAAATACAAAGAATATGGTTAAATTCTTATAATTACTTTATTATGCAGTGATTGCAAGGAAAAATATTCTAAATAAATAGTGTATGACAACACCTTTGCTCTATATCAACCTCAAAAACCCAAAACAGAAACCAGCAATTTAAAAAGTAAAAACAATACATCTTGCTGTGCACAAGCAATTCTGAGTGGTAAGTGTCAGTCAGTACAACTTATCCAGGAAAAGGAAATGAAAATACAAAAATTCATGCTGGAAAAGAGGGATCACTTGGTAATTTTTACAATGAGAAATAACCAAAGGAGAAAAGAGGAAATAAAAGAAAGCGGCACAGGTTAAAAAAGAATACAGCAAAGACAGAAGATTTCATAAGAAATAATTTTAAAATATAAATAAATAAATACTATGTAAAAAAGAAAGCTAGAGGAATGGAAGAGGAGGACAAAAGCAAAGGGTAATAAATGGAATACCAACAGGGACGAAAATGGAATCACATAAAAACAGCTGCTGTCTTTGGGACCAAATACAATGAGTCTTTTACACCTCAATAGCTATTTAAGAAAACTACTGTAACCAAAATATTTGTTCATCAACTGTTTACTAAGTACCTACTATGTATAAGGGGTGGTGAAGTCAAAATTAAAAATGGGATTGCATACAAAAATGAATTAAACAGACATAGTCCTTAAGAATCTTGCAGTCTAACGGAAAGACAGGCATTAACTATTACAAATAAGGGAAAAATTCAGTATTCAAAAAAAAAGTAAAACCTGAATATTGTAGAAAGGTTTTCCTAAAGTAATACAAAAAAGGATGAGTCAGGTGAACAAAGGGTTGAGGGGAAGTGAAAAGGAAATAGCACTCTAAGTGGACACATCAACAAAGACTGTACTATGGAAAAGTGCTAGGGGAGTTTTGGAAACCATGTAAGGGTGGGAAATTTGGTATGGAATGAATTTACCGATTTACTATTAAAGTAATATCAAACACAGCTGATTGTGTGGTTTCGAGACACACAGCCATATACAGTTTGGAAACTCACTGGACACGTGGTACAGAGATACATCATTTCTGTAAAGGCCCTTAGTACCTCTCAATATTCAAGCTCTTATGTACTCTCCTTCCGTGCTAACACTGGCTTTGTCCATGTGACTTGCTTTGATCAAAAGTACATCAGTAAATATAAGTAGAACTGAAAAGTACTGGCACATTGTGGCCTGTCCTCCTGGAATTGCTGCCCTAAAAACCTGAGATCAAAGACCACATGGAAAGCAAGTCCCAGCCCCCATTCCACCTGCCCTTTCTGAGCAGGGCCCCTATTAGACCTGCTAGCTAAGTGCAACTGCCTAAGTGAGCCTCTATGGAACCAGCCGGTTCACAGAATGTTAAGAAGTAAACTGACACCGCTCAAAGTCACAAAGTAGTAAGGTTTGCAGCAATAGGTAGGAGATACATAGGGGTTGTTTTAATACACTAAAAAACTAAATAAAAAACTAAATAAACATAAAAAATCCACCTTTAACAGATGGTTCTAATTTCTTCCTCTATTCCAGTTATAATGGACATGTGTTTTAAGTTAGCTAGTAAAGTTATCAACATTTTAAGTTACAAATCAAAGGTTTCAACCCTCATTTTCATTACCAGCACACATTTTTTTTTTTGAGGGGGATACTATTTTAAGAATCCTCTTATAGACAAAAGCCATCCTTAAGGTGTATGTTGAGCAGTAGACCAGGCTCATTTACTAGGTCACTCACAACCACACACCAATCTCACTGGGTGCCTATGATTTAAATTCATAGAAAGCTGTAAATCACTATGTCATTATCACCTGCAATCAATTAAAATTAAAGATGTTAAAACTATATATGGCAAAGTTTTCTGTATTCTGAATTTTCTATTTGAAGGACAGTCACATGCAGATAAAGGTGAAGAGAGATAACGAGCTCATTAGACTGGGTCATATTTGTCTAAATAGGTGTGGACACTCTGTTAAAAGGACATAGGTGTGGTTTGCTCTCTTCTGCCTCTCCTTTTCCTGTAACTTAAGTGCACCTTCCAAAAAGGAGCTTTTCTCCTCCTCCCTCCTCTGTCTCCTGTCCCCTCTAGCACTCCCCCCACCCTCTGTCAGTTGGATTACGGTAGAACCTGAAGTTTGGGTTTGGATTTCCAGGTAATGAAGATGGGAGGAAGTCCCCAGGATTTATACTTCAGCTTACCAAAGTTTAACATTACCAGCTAAGACTCAAGTCATAACAACAAGGAAAAGAAAGAAAAAAAAAATGACACACATAACTACTACTACTCCCCTAAGCATTCCCTCTGGGAGCAATTTGGGATGAAACAGTGAGAAGGCAAGGGCTACTGTGGATGCTAGTAGACTTGGTTATTCCAGAATCCTACAGCCGAACAACATTTGGCATCATTTCCTCATATATTTTATCAAGCATATAATCCAATCTCCTCATTTTACAGACAAGGCCAATTTATTTGCCAAATGTCACATCTTTGGATGAATTTCTCAATCAGCTAATTTTATATTCAAAATGCATTATTCAGTGATCTGTCCAAGTTTCTAATTTGCCATGTTTTCGCCCTGTCCCATCTAATCATTCTCTAAGAACTATTTATCCTCAATCTAATTTTATTCATTTACTATCTCCCATTTGGTTTATTTCTTACCTTATTCTGGGATGAGGGGATAAAGTGGGGCTTGGTGGCAGTTGTGGCAGAAAACAGAGGATTGGTGGTGTATGAGATAAAGGATCTTTGTAAAAGGAAAAGGTCCAACAGACACAAGTTGTGTGTCACAGAAGTAAATTTACTATGGAGCCAATTAAGTTTAAGTCTGAATCTTTTACTTAGAAAAGACTCTTACAAGGTGTGGCTTGTTCTTTTGTAACACATGAAGGTAGCAGAAACCCCAGCCTCTGACCAAGATGCTCCTCTTTAGCTATGCTAGAAGGTGATAATGGTACTTCCATCAAGGATATAACATCTCTAACTCTATCCAGCTGCCAGTAATAACCCATCCTGTACATCTCAGACCACATGATACATCCAGATCCAATCTTTAACCCTGAGGAAAAGAAGCTGAGTGCTATCCAGCTCCTATTAGGTGTGGCATACCATAACCAAACCTCACAGACACTTCTGGGGTAGGGGTCAGTGCTCCAGCCAATTGAGACCTGGAATTCTTCCTGGGCAAAAAGCACACTTTAAGCAATGTGAAGTAAATTATAATGTACTATTACCAGTAATTGGCTTTTTAAAATGTCCTTCACTATCACTACTATCTTAAAAATAAAACTTAAGCAAGTATGTCAGGAGCTTTTATTTTATTTTTGGTACTGCAGACTGATCTCAGCACTTTGCATGAAGCAAATAGTCTACCACTGAACTATATCTGCAACCTTCTTTTTAAATTTTTGAGACAGGGTCTCACTAAGTGGTGCAAGCTGCCTCTGCCTCCGGAGTTGCTGGGATTACAGGCATGCACAACTGTATCTGGTGTACCTTTTTTTAATTGGAAATTTTTAATGTACACCTTACTGTGATTCATTCTGACATGGTTTTCATTGTGACTTTTCCATATATGCATTTTGTTGTACATTACACAGATAAGTTCCCCCTTACCCTCTTGTGCACCTCCTCCTCCCCGTCCCATCCCCCCACCAAAGACTTCACTTCCATTTGCTTGTCTTTTTATGGTAATATTTTTCTATATATCCTTGGGTTGCAATTATGTTTAAGATAGAAACTTTTTCTGTAGTGAACTTTCTTTTTACATTGCCAGTACTATTACATGAATTTTCTAGTCCATCTATATTAACACCATTCTTTGGTACTATTGGTGTTATTATAATTATTTCCAGGACTATTAAAGTTAGGCTGTTCACCCTGAGGTCACCCCCTCTCCCCTCCCTCATTCCTCCTTGTTCCTCCTCTCCCAGGATTTCCTCCTTTTGCTAGATCTCTCCCTCCTTCTTTTGTGTTGCCCAAATTGTCCCTTCTCTGCTTGGTGGACTTTAGCTTTCCTTTCTTTTTTTTTTTTTTTTTTTAATGTTCCGACTCCTGCATGGGATTTTTTCCTTCTTATAATTTTGATTCAGCTCCCACATATGAGTGAGAACATGTGGTATTTCTCTTTCTGAGTTTGTGTTCGTTCACTTAAAATAATTTTCTCCAATTCCATCCATTTTGCTGCAAATGGCATTTTTTTTTTGATTGCTGAGTAGTATTCCATTGTGTAAATGTACCATAGTTTTTTTTATCCATTCTTCTGTGGATGGGCACTTTGGTTGATTCCATATCCTTGCTATTGTGAAAAGTGCTGCATCGAACATGGAGATGCAGGTGTCTCTGTGGTATGATGGGTAAATTCCCAATAGTGTTATAGCTGCTGGGTCATATGGTAGATCAATTTTTAGTTTTTTAAGATACCTCCATATTGATTTCCAAAGTGGTTGGACTAATTTACAGCTCCACCAGCAGTGTAAGGGTGTTCTCTTTTCTCTGCAACTTTACCAGCATTTGTTGTTGTTTTATTGATCTTGGCCATTCTTACTGGTGTAAAGTGGAATCTCAGAGTTAATTTGCATTTCCCTAATGGCTAGGGATATTGAGCATTTTTTTCATGTGTTTCATGGCTTTACGGACTTCATCATTTGAGAACTGTCAGTTCCTTTGCCCATTTGTGTATGGGGTTATTTGTTTTCTTGGGTATTTTTCTTAAGTTCTTTATAAATTCTGGTAATTAGACCTTTGTCTGATGTATAGGATGCAAAATCTCACTACATAGCCCACAATGGTCTGAAATTCACTATATAGCCCAAATGGCCCTGAATTAGGTGACTTTCTATAAAAGGCTAGAGAATTTATATTTTAGGTTTTGTCAGTCATATAATCTCTTTCAACTCAGCCACTGCAATACCTTAAAGCAGACAGATAATATGCAAATAACTATGCTGCAATAAAACTTTATTTACAAGAATAAGCAAGCTAGATTTGTTCTATAGACGATGGTTTCCCAAGAGATATACAGAAGGAAAGATTGTTCCTACAAAGTAATCCATGAATATGTGGCCAAAATAGGTAGGGGAAAAAAAGCACCAGTTATTAGTTTTATGAATTAATAATAAAAGCAAGAAATTATAATTACTAATAAAAAGGGATTTTCTGAATTTTGTGGTGTTTACAACTTTCATTGCAATCTTTACTTGTGCTAAATACACATTGACTTATATACATAATTTTGGATTCTTTTTCTTAAGAAGAAACCCTCCCAATATTATAAGCTTCAGGCCACAAAACCTGGATCAGCCTGTCTCAGTGTGAGAGAAATGATTCAATCAGAGCAACAGAATTTTGTATCAAAAGAAAATGAATTACTGAAGCTAATATGTTCAATTGCCAAAACAAACTTAATGACGCAATTAAGATCTAGTGATTTTTCTGCTTAAGAAAACAGAGGTCAAGCAATAAAAAAAAAAACACTAAAAAAGATAAGTGGGAAATGTCAGGGAGTATATATGGAAGGACAGGATCTTTCATATAACTTTCTTTTTCCTTTCTTTTTTTTTTTTTTTTTTTGCAGTACTGGGGGTTGAACCTGGGGCACATGCTAGACAAGAGTCCCACCAATGATCTGCACTTCCAGCCCCAGAGTTTTTATTCTGAGACATGGTCTTCCTAAGCTGCGCAGACTACCTCTGGCCTCAAACTCAAAATCCTCTTGGCTCACCTTCCTAAGCCACTGGGAGCCATGGCACCCAGCTCACATTAACATTCTTAATAGATTATTATATAGCATTTGCTTAAATGCTGTAGAGGGGAGCTCACTACTTGAGGGAAAAACTATCTTGTTGTTTTAAAAGTATTATACTGCTTAGCAGCTCAGTTAGATAATTATAATAATGAACCTAAACCTGTTTTCTTGGTAATTCTCACCCATATGTATTTTATTCTTTATTCTTTCCTCTTAAATATCTGCTGAGCGTTTGGTATGTGACAGGAACAGCTACTGTAGCTGCAAGGCAAAAATGGAGGTATGTATTGCCTCCTCTAACTACAGCTTGGGCTGGGATTTGGCTCAGTTGGTAGAGCACTGCACTGCAGTCTCTGAGGTCCTGAGTTCAATTCCCAGCACCACAAAAATGGGAAAAGGGCTTGGCAATCCACTCCCAAGGCAACAGTCCTGAAACAGCCATTAAAAACCCTATGAGGGTCGCTATAAGTCGGATACCGACTTGACGGCACCTAACAACAACAACTACAGCTTATTTCTTTTTTCTGTGCAGTGACAAAAACATTTTCATTTCCACAGAGATATGCTTGTAACAGCCCTACTTCTCAGGTCATCTCTTTTTCAGCTAAAATTATTTTGAGCACTCCTCATCTGACCTGGTTTATAGATCCTTTATCAGTCTGGCCACCCTTTTTAAAACAAAGTAGGTTATTTACATGTGGTCTGATCAGCACAGAATATTAGCAAAATGATGAAGGAATAATTTCCAACAATAAAAAGCCTCATTCTCACCTATCACATTATTATATGCTAAAGACACAGGAGACTCTCTTAGAAGCTATTATCCTCTCTCATCTCCTAATCGTCCAATTCAAAATCTGTGTTCCCAAAAGTGAAACATCATCTTCCCTGCTAATATGAGTCTATTCTTTGACCCACAGTGCTATCATCTTCGTACTAGCAATTCCTGTATTATAATCTGTTCACCTTAAGTTTTCTCATCTGATTGTCACCTTCTTGAAGATGGGTTTCTGTCTTATTTCTGTATACAGCTAGAACAATGCCAGACACACGGTATGTAATTATATGACTATTAAAAGAAAAAAAAATGCAGGCTGGGGGTACAAGCTCAATGGCAGAGCATTTTGCCTACCATGCATGAAGCACCAGTTCTGCAAAAAATACAAAATAAAAAGTGTTAACATTTAACACTATGCAGATAAGAAACATAAGCATGCCTACAAAGACCTTTAGTCAGCTTCAATCAACAGAAATCAGGAGGAAGCTTTTTCTTCTTTCACTACACCTTGCCAAGAAGATTTTCTTTAAAACAGTCAATGGACTGGTTACACAGGTCCTTTCAAACTCACAAAATGGTTAAGTTAAATACTTTTTATTGGACAGGAAATGGTAAGAAACAAGATGAGGTATATAATCAAAAAGTCAACAAGAAGCAAATATGCAGTCAAGTGCTGTGGTGTCTGCCTGTAATCCCAGCATCTCGAGAGGCTGAGGGGGAAGGATGTCAGGTTTGAGGCTAGAGGTGGCCTACACAATTTAGGGAGACCCTGTCTCAAAAACAAACAATAAAAAGGGGGCTGGAGGTACAGGTCAGTGGTGGAGTGCTTGCCTAGCATGTGCAAGACTTGAGTTTAAACCCCCCATCCTACAAAAAGGAGCAAACATGCTGAGAAACTAAAATAATTTCATTTGGAAAAACTCTGAACAGGAAAAATTGTGATCACTGATATAGTCAGTACAAGTGTTTTCACATTAGGAGGCATGGACACTAGTAACAACTCTCCTGAAGGAAGTCTAACCTAATGCTTCCTTGACAGCAGAGCTATTACAAATCCTCTCCAGAATTTCAGAAAATATAGGCAGGCAATACTCAAACAATATTACTTATGTCAAATAGCAACAAATCTACAAAACAATAAAGTAAAAGTTTCTGATTAGTAGGGATGAGAAATATTACAGAATCAAACAAAACAGAATATGCAGCATGAAAAAAAGAGCCATAACTGTCTAGCAATAACCGTAAAGGTCGAGCCTCACTGCAGTCAAAAATAATAATAAAATAAAATCAGAAGCACAGCAGGATAAAACCATTTGTATCCTACAGTAAAAACAAAACAAAACAAAACAAAAAACCCAAACACTCTGGAGGAAGGAATGCACAGTAAAGTAATATAGTACCCAAATGTTTATATAAACAACCTAGTTTATTGTATGTGTTAAAATAAGTTCAACAAAGAGGCTGGGACTGGTGGCACACATCCATAATCCCAGTGACTCAGGAGGCTGAAGTGGGAGGATTGAAAATTGGAGGCCTGATACAGCCTGCATAATGTTGCAAGACCCTGTCTTAAAATAAAAAATAAAGGGAGGACAGGGGGAATGTAAGGGTAATCGGGGAAGTGAACATGAGCAATGTACAGTAAAATCCATGTATGGAAATGTTATAACGAGACCTGCTAAGCTATACACTAAAAACTACTAATAAAATAAGATTACTGGGGGAAAGAAAAAAGATAAAAAATTAAAAAGGGGTTTGGGGTGCAGTTCAGCAGCAGAGGCTTGCAAAGTATATGTGATGTCTTTGGTTCAGCCCCCCTAGTACCTTAAACAAAACAAAACAAACAAAAAAAGTTCAGTAAAATGCCTGGTCTATTTAACTAAACAAGGGTAAAGAAATAATACATTTTAGAAAGACTTTATCAAAATAATGGATTATAAAATCTTCCATTTAATTAGCTCAAATCTTCAGAACTTCAAAATTATCTCAAATTACTCAGACAACTGGAATTTTCTTGATTACCAAGAAACACATCTATTCAACTCATTAAATAAACCAAGTTGGCTATACAACCTGTGTTATGCAGATGACAAAACTCTGCTTGCTGAAAGTGAAGAGGATTTCAAACATTTACTGATGAAGATCAAAGATCACAGCCTTCAGTATGGGTTGTGGCTAAACATCAACAAAACAAAAATCCTTATGACTGGGTCAGCATGCAACTTCACAATAACTGGAGAAAAGATTGAGGTTGTCCAAGATTTTGCTTTGCTTGGCTCTATCATCAACACCTGTGGAAGTAGCAGTCAAGAAATCAAAAGATGCATTGCTTTGGGAAAAGCTGTGGCAAAAGATCTCTTTGGAGTATTGAAAAGTAAAGATGTCACACTGAAGACGAAGGTCCACCTGACCCATGCCATGGTATTTTCAGTTGTGTTATATGGTGTTGAAAGCTGGATGTTGAACTAGGGAAACAGAAAAAGAACTGATGCTTTTGAATTATGAAGCTGGAGACGTCTACTGAATATACCATGGACTGCCAAAAGAACCAACAGATATGTCCTAGAAGAAGTACAACCAGAGTGCTCCCTGGAAGCAAGGATGGACAGACTGTGTCTTACATATTTCGGACATGTAGTCAGGAGAGACCAATCCATGGAGACAGACATCATGTTTAGGAGAGTGGTGGGTCAATGAAAAAAAGGAAAACCCTCCACCAGATGGATTGACACAGTGTCTGCAACAATGGGCTTACACATAAATAAGATCATGTGCCTGGCACAGAATCGGGAAGTGTTTCTATCTGCTGTATATAGGATTGCTATGAGTCGGACCTGACTCAATGGCACCTAATAACAACAACATAGCTGCTTTACAAAAAAAGAGAAAAAGAGAGGTCCTTAAATAATGATAAAGATGGACAAGCTACACTGACATGTAAAAAAGCAAGATGTATAATGGAGGGTATAGTACGCTAACATTTGTACTCAAGAGCAGGAACAAGAATGAATAAATTGCAGTTTCCTAAGTAAGCACAGAACTCTTTGAAAACAGACAAAATTAGTAACAATTGCTATCTGCTTAGAGGCCTTGTATGTATGTATGTATTTCGTGAGGGAAAGAATGGATGGACAAATTTAGGATGAATAGAAGAAAAACTTTTTACTATATGTATTTTGCTGTTAAATCGTGAGTATTTCAGCTTTTCAAAAGTTAAATATTATTTGAAAAATACTCAAAAGACAGAAAAAGACCTATTCAAGTCACATTAAAGCCTGTAAAAAGAAAAGATCACCTTTCTGACCCAGAAACCATAGCCTACAGAGAATTTTGAGTACCTTTCAAGCCTTTCCCTTAAAAATTCAGAGTGAACATTGCTCAATAAACATGCTATGGTGCCTTCAGAGGCTTAATAATAAGTAATAAAAAGGAATAATAAGTAATAAAAAGTAATAAAAAGGAAGCTTTAGCTATTACAGGGAGATGGCCCATGTCTATATAAAACCAAAGTCTATGACTGCTTTCACAAACTTTCTCTGAGTCTTTTGAATTTTTAAACATGATTAATCACCAAAGGCTGGGATTTAGCTCAGCTGGTACAGTGCTGCGCTGCAGTCTGTGAGGTCTCGAGTTCAATTCCCAGCACCGCAAAAATGGGTGAAGGGCCTGGCAACCCACTCCCAAGGCAATCCCGAAAGTCAGCCAATGAAAACCCTATGAGGGTCGCTATGAGTCGGATACTGACTCAATGGCACCTAACAACAACAACAACAATCACCAAAAGCAATCTTGAAATTAACTGGCCTTGTATTCTATATTTGTCATTCTATATGCTGCAACTCTTAGTTATCCAAGCATTTAAAAATAGTTGCAGAGATATATCTATATAGATCTATACAGATACGTATTTATCTATATGTTGTTGTTGTTAGGTGCTGTCGAGTTGGTATTCGACTCATAGCAACCCTCATAGGGTTTTCAATGGCTATTTTGGGATTGCCTTGGGAGTGGATTGCCAGGCCCTTCTCCCATTTTTGCGGTGCTGGGAATTGAACTCAGGACCTCAGAGACTGCAGCGCAGCGCTCTACCCACTGAGCTAAATCCCAGCCCATTTATCTATATAGACATGTAGAAATATATTGTTGTTGTTGTTAGGTGCTGTCGAGTCGTAACCGACTCATAGTGACCCTCATAGGGTTTTCAATGGCTGTTTGGGGATTGCCTCGGGAGTGGATTGCCATATCCTTCTCCCATTTTTGTGGTGCTGGAAATGGAACTCGGGACCTCATCGACTACAGAGCAGCGCTCTACCAACTGAGCTAAACCCCAGCCCGTGGAGATACATACATATCTATATAAATCTATATAAATATGTAGAGATATATACATATCTATCTACCTATCTATCTATCTATGTACACATACATATGAACATTTAATTTGCTTGACTATGTATGCTATGTATGATCAAGGTGGGAGAAGGACATGCAAAGGAAGACCAAATGGACAAAAATATGAGACTAAAAGCACAGTGTAAAGGTAAGCACTTTGTCTTCTTTTTTTCTTTTTACAAGTAACAGTTTAAATGCCACATTAAGCCTAATTAAGGACTTTAACTACAACATGAGACTCTTCCATATATTATGCAAAAGAATTAGACAAAAATTAAAAAGACAAGAATCTTTTTGACGTCTTATTTTTAAGACTTACATTTTATTTACAATTAAGAGAATAACTGTAAAACAGCCATCTAGTGAGTTTTTGCACAATAAACTATTCAAGAAAGTAGATTTTATAGTTCTGCAGAAACTTAATACTGCTACATTCAAAAGACAACTTTTATTCAAAAAGCATGAATCAATATTCTTAACTGGTTATCCACATTGAAAAATGAAGATGCAGTATTAGATGTTCAGCTGCAATGCCTATAAAGGGGGAAGCTGACTATATTAAAATAAAAGGTGGATTGCATTAGTTTTTTTTTTTCTTTTAAAACATTGTTACCATTAATAAATCAGGAATGCAGGAGAGATGGTAAGAATGTGAGGATTTTATATAATACCAATCTATAAAATTACCTTATACACTGAAAAGCAAAAAGAGCAAACTGATGACTTTCCATTTAAATAGAAAGGTTGACCTTTAGATCCCATGTACACATTTTAGTAACTTAAAATGTTCTGCATTTTTTTAAATGTACAAATTATTGGGGCGCTATTTCACTTTGAGTCAGACCTTTCACAATATTATTATTTTCTCCTTATAAACCCAGAGGCTCAGTGTGGCTGAGGCTGGAAGGGATAGATTGTGTTCTCTGGAGCTATACTCTTGAATAAAAGCCACATACTGCTAATTAAATTTAGATAAAGTTAAAAAGTCAGTTCCTCAGTCACACTAGTCACATTTCAAGGGTTCAATAATCACAGGTGACTACCATTACTGGGCAGTATCATAAAAAGTTCTACTGGACAGTAATGCTCTAGAAAGTTTCAGGAAAGAGATTTTATGCAAGTACAATCTTAGAACAAGATATGGAATTTATATGACCTAGAAAAGGTCACAGTTGGGATCATTATACAAAGGAATGTGAATAAAAGGAATTAACAAAATCATATTCATCCATAAAAAAATCTGTCTTAAATAGCCAGGCATCATAGCACAAATCTATAATCCCAAAAATTGAGGAGACTGAGGCAGGGGGAATGCAAATTTGAGGCCAGAGGCAGCCTGAACAACTTAGTGAGACCCTGTGTTACATAAAAAATGAAATAATGGGTGCTGCGGGTGCAGGTCAGCAGTATAGCACATGCACAGCATGAGCAAACTCCTGGGTTCAGACCCCCAATACCACAAAAAGGGAGGGGCTGTCTTATACTAAATTACAAGGAGATATTAATTCAATTTAACAAGTATTTATTATGCATAGAACACAAAGATAATCTGTCTTCAAGAGGTTAATAACCTGGTAAATGAGACATACTTTTAAAAAATAACTATAAGCACCAAAATAAAAGGAAAAAAAGTTCTTTGGGAGGAATGAAAAGGGAGCCTTGCACTTAGGGCAAAAGAATCAGGGATGTCCCTGGGAAGAACAGTATGATGACTAAAAGCACAGATTCTACAAAAGAATCCATCACTGATCAGCTAGGTGATGTTAAACAATTACTGAACTATCTTATCCTTATTTTCTCATCTGTCAAATAGGGATAGTAATACTAACTTTATTTAGCCAGTATATATAATTTTTCAAAATAGTTACTTCACCATAGTTATTAGGATTAAATGAAATACAATGTGTTTAGAACACTACATGTCATTGTATGCACCTACTAAATACTATGATATTCATGCTATTAGATTTATCAGCTTCTGTAAGTATTTTTAATCAGATCACTTTAAAGTTCTATTTGCTAGTGTAAGTGCTGGGATTTAGCTCACTTGGTGGAGCGGCACTCTACAGTCTGTGAGGTTCCGGGTTCGATTCCCAGCACCACAAAAATGGGAGAAGGATGTGCCAATCCACTTCCAAAGCAATCACGAAACAATCAGCCATTGAAAACCCTATGAGGATGGCTATGAGTTGGATAGGACGCGATGGCACCTAACAACAACAACAATTTGCTGGTGTACAGAAACTAGTAATTAGAGGACCAGTACTGTTTTTTTATTTTCAGCAAGTTGGTCAACTCAAGGAGAATCAAAAACAAAAAACAACAAAACAACAACAAAAAAAGAAATTCCCCAAGCCAGAAAAATCCAAGCTTCTCAGAACAATAAAGACATCCTCAGACCTATTGTCTGCAAATCTGGAATCCAGATGTAACTAGAAAAGCATTTCAGTAGACTATATCTTTTGAACAATGGAGTCTAAAGCAGGTTTAGGTCAGTGAGACATCAAATTGACAATCATGTAATATATCTTAATAAATTTTTCCCTTGATTGTATACATATGACAAACCTACTTGGTAGGCCCTGCCTAGCTCTCTGGTCCCATCTCCAATACTTAAATGTTAAAGACTCATTCTCTCTCTCTAGAGACAAGCTAAACACAATCAATTAAATTCAGATCCTCTCCCAGGAACTTAGAATTCCAGTACTGGTGGGTGGGGAAAAGAGATGTGTGGAGCTGAGAAAAGTTCCAACGACTCCTGCTGTTTTTCTCAGAGCTTCCCAGTCCCTGCTGTTCTGTTTTGAATTCTATTAGATACTCTGGTAGCCAATAAATTCCTTTTTGCTTAAAGTCAAACCAAACTAGTTTCTATTACTAGCACAAAAAGACCTTAACTAACAATATACTTCTTCAAGTACATAAATACTATATATATTGTGTATATTCTTATACCTTTGAACTCTTAATGGAAATCAATAAAAAATGACATTTTTTCATTATCTGTATATGCTATTAAATACAACTGTATGAATGAGATCTAAAATTTATACCCTAACTTCACCTGAAGAATTGTAATAGCCCCTAAGGAGATACTTTGTTCTATTTTATTCTCCTTCACAAATTCTTCTTGCCTCTTATCTTTTAGTACATAGATTCATGTTCAAATATGCAAGTTTCCTATCTGATATAAAGTTATAAGACTGAGCTGCATGTAGTGGCACAGGCCTGTAATCCTAACACTCAGGAGGCTGAAGCAGGAGAATGGCAAGTTTGAGGCTAGCTTAAAGGCTACAAAGAGAAATTCTGACTCAAAAAGAAAAATAAATAAATAAAGCTTATACTCTTCAAGGACACAAGCTCTCAGCATAAGGCAATCAACACTTCTATACTCATCTCTTCCTAGTAACCCAATATATATCAAAGACAGCAAGCAAATACTCTCCAGACCCGCACCCATACCATACTTCTCATCTTTGTTTATGGTGTTCAGTCCGCTGGACTATCATGCTGGAAACTTTTCAAACTCTACATATGTAGTCCAAATACCACACTTTTGAACAAATTTTTCCTGATTTCCTGAAAAAAATATTTCTGCCTCTATGCAGGCCCATAATTTATTATTTACATATACCTTGTGAGGCATTAATTACTGAATGATTTGTTAAAGGCTCCCATGTCGGGTCAGCTTCACCAATACACTGCAAACTTTCAAAAGATAAAGGTTACTTTTTAACTATTTACCCTGAGCCCCTAGTATTTTATATGCATTTATGCTCATTCATTCACTGAACTGAATGCGAGGGAACGTCTTTCTTAAAATGATATTGATTACTCCTACAATACCAAAATCATCTTAAGTAAGTTTTAAGAGGGGGCAAATTACTAATCTGTGGTATTAAAATTATTTTTAGCAGAATGAGAACAGTTTTCTTCTTGACACTTGAATCAATCATAAATCTGTATGACATGGTGTAAAACCTCAGTTAATGCGCCCACATTCCTAACATGTTAGATGCCACAAACCACAGGAATTTGCTTGGCTGGGGTATAGCTCAGTTGGTAGAGTGCTGCTTTGTACTCTGAGGCCCTGGGTTCCATCCCCAGCACTGCATAAATGGGAGAAGGACCTGTTAACCTACTCCTGAAACAATCCTTAAACAATTAGCCATTGAAGACTTTATGGATAGCACAGAAGCACTGACATAGTGCAGGGCATGGCACAGTGTTAGGATTATTTTGTCCTGTTGTACACAGGGTTGCTATGAGTCAGACCCACCTCGATGGCACCTAACAATAGCTTCCCTATATAAGGAGGATTGGTAAGAGTTTGGGGGAAAAAAAAATTAAAAAGTCAACACAAAGTTCAATACACATTTTTATCAAATGTACTTCCCCACTGATTTTCAAAGTACATCAAGTCCAGGAAGTCAGATGAACACAGAAACATGAAATAATTTTCAGTATATGTGGTTAACTAAACAATTTTGTGGTTTTCAAGTAGTCTTACAATGTTTCACCTTTTTACACATTGTTGTGGTGTATATACTGAATATAAATGCAATGTCTTAGTTAACTGCTCGATAATATTGTTTGCCCATTAATACTGTGCTAAGAAAACATAATACAAGGATTTTTAAATTCAAGATGGTAACCATCAAGGAAAGAGAATAATCTGAAAACTGAAAAGATACACAAAGACAACAATTAAAACATAATGTTCTATAGAATTTACACCTCTAAAACACTTCTATTTACAGTGAAGTAATCTTTCTCTCCCTGCCTTTATCTTTCTCCTTTTCCCACTCCCTCTCTCCTAGTCTTTATTTATTTATTTATTTTGCCCCCTTTTTACTTTTTGCCTTGAGACACAGTCTTGCTAAATTACAGAGGCTGCCTCTGGATTTGAACCTGTGACCATCCTGTCTCTGCCTCCCAAATTACTGGAATTACAGGCTTGTGTTATGGTGCCCAGCTGGGTAACATTTCTAAAAAAGAAAACTAAACCACTTTCTTGAAATATCATATGCTTTTTTCCCTCAACAGAATCCCAAATAAAACTAAGATCAATATTCAATACTTACTTGTACCAGGCACAGTGCTAAGAACTTTACTTGTAGCTCCTTGCTTAAACATCAACTCTAGAAACAACTAACTTCATACATGAAGACATTAAAACAAATATTTAGTGTCTCCTCGTCATGTTGTTGTTGTTAGGTGCTGTCAAATCAGTATCTGACTCATAGTGACCCTATGTACAACAAGCAAAACACAATTGTCAGTGCTTCTCTGCTATTCATGGGGTTTTCAATGGCTGATTGTTTCTTGGGAGTGGGTTGCTGGGTCCTTCTTCCAAGCTTACTGCACCTGGTATTCTTGGGCAGTCTCCCATCCAAGTACTAACTAGGTCCAACCCTGCTTAGCTTCCAAGATCTGATGGGATAGAATGCCACAGTGATACAGCTGCAGACCATCATTGTCATAGAAGCAGCAACTGATGAAACAAAATTCTAAGCTCAGGTGTGCCTTACTGGAGAGTCCATGCTGCTGAGCACTGTTCTATTACAATGCAAAAAATATTTAATGTCCCATTGGCTCCTACATTGGGGAGATAGACTTCAATTCCTTCCCTAAACTAAAACTTTTAACTGAAGATTAAGTCTGTAAGAATTCTTAACAGTTAACTTTGGTCAGAAGAAAGACAGACAAACAAATACTTGAGTATCTTAAAGCAAATATATAATTGCACAGTTACATATTATCTAGGGATCTGAAGAATATTTTTCAAGGTTAAATAAAGCCAAGAGTAATTCTGTGAGCAGAGCTCTATTAACAGAACAACAATATTACCAGAAAACAAAATTTCAAACCAACAGTCCTGATGAATAGGGATGCAAAACTCCAAAATATTAACAAGTACAGCAATTTATTTAAAAAATAATGGCTAAGAGGAGTTTAATACAAGAATGCAAGGTTGGCTTAACATTTTAAAAAATCAGCATACTTCATCATATTAATAAGAAAAAAGTAACAGAAAAAAATCATGATTGTTTCAATAAGAGAAGAAAAATCAAGTGACCTAAAAAGCCACAATAAAAAACAAAACTACACAAATCAGCAATAAGCACATGAAAGGGTGCTCAATCTCATTAGTCATCAAGGAAGTACCATTAAAAATCATACTATGAAATTATTCCACATCCACTAGAATGAGCAAAACCAAAAAGAATGACAATAACAAATGTTGGAGACGATGTACAATAATGGGAACTTTCATACGTTGTTAGTGGAAGTTCAAAAATGGTACAGCCACTTGGCTGAAAGTATCTTATAAGAAAAAATATGCATCTACCCTATGAACGCCTCTCCTAAGTATTTACCAAAAAGAAGTAAAAACCATGTGTCTATACACAAATAGATTTGTACATTTACAAGAGCCTTATTCATAACAGTCAAAAAAAGAAAACTAGAAACAACTCAAATTATCAATAAGAGACTGTATTGTGGTATATTCATCAATGGAACACTACTGACCACTAAAAAATGGAAATCTATGCAGCAACAGATAAATCTCAAAACATGCTGAGTGGAAGAGGCCAAATTCACAAAAACTAGGCCCTAATTATACATATTAGAAAGTGACTGCCATAGATGGGAAGGAAAATGGGAGGCAAGTATTATAAAGTAACTGGATGAAACAGTCTCAACTACTGGGGAAACTGAGGCAAGAGGAGCCTTTGAGCCAAGGAATTTAAGGTCAGCCTGGGCAACATGTCAAGACACTATCTCTTAAAAAATAAAAATAAAAGAAAGAAAATGGGAAAAAAATAAGTAAATAGATTGGATAAGAAAACAAGGGTACTATTTAAGGTGTCAGGAATATTTTCAACCTTATTTTGTGGATTCTGGTTACACAATGCACTACTTGTAAAACTTAACAGTGGATGTTATTTGACGTAAGTTGTGCCATAATTTTTTAAGTGAAAAAGTATATTAATTTGAAGTGTTAAAGTAAACTAACAAACACTAATGATTTCTTTTGTTTGACACAATCTTACTCCAAGGCAGCCAGAAATTTCAGGAAGAAAGTTCCTATTAACAATTAGTATAACCTTTATACTTCCTTTACTTGGAATGAAATATAATATCTCACCTAACAAGGAAAATCAAATTTTTGATTGTAAAATATTTATTGCTATATTCATTTTCACTTTAAAACTGAGATATCTCTAAGAATACTTAGGAAAATCATGCCCAAAATTCAGAAAAATCACATTTTAAAATTGAGAATATTTTAATTGAATTTAATTTTTAAAAATGCTGCTACTCCTATTTGCTTAATGTTGCATGGGGTTTAAAAACCTTCACGTACTACCCAGAATATGCTAGATTATATAAGAGCCACAAACTATTGGGTAGTGCAATTTGGCAATGCAAAATCAACTTTAGAAAATGTTTACCCTATAATTAAGCAAATCAATGTCTTAGAAATTATCATTGTAAAACAATAAATCAAGTATGTCTCTGGGTGCAACAGCACACACCTG
The DNA here is from genome assembly GCA_007922755.1 of Pedetes capensis. NCBI lineage: Eukaryota > Metazoa > Chordata > Mammalia > Rodentia > Pedetidae > Pedetes > Pedetes capensis. The sequence continues at coordinate 26,060 of VMDO01009969.1, read as the reverse complement.
GAATTCTAGCTCTCAGGAGGCTGAGGCAGGAAGATTCTGAGTTTGACACCAGCCTGGACTACATGACAAGCTCCAGGCTAGCCTGAGGTATATAGTAAGACCCTGTCTCAAAAATAAAAATAAAATAAAATAAAATAAAAGGCAGTGAAGATAGATGGAGTGTTATGTGTACACCCCCTAAAACATTATATTGAAGGGCTGGGGAACAAAACTGTCCACTTCTGGGGAATGTTAAGTCCATATAATATGTCCCTTGATAATGGTACACTTACTGACATGAAACATGTCCATAAAAAAAGAATGTTTTGTCTATGGGGAGTGTCCGTTGAGAGTAAGTATATATATATAAGCATCACTTACTAATTCAGGCAAAACAAAACCTGAAAAGATATGGGAAAAAATATTAATAATTATCATTTCTGGATGACAATAGTTTATAGATGATTTCCACACTTATTATTTTACTCTCTGAATTGCCTGTGTACACACTATCTAGTAGAAAAAAGCAATTTCAATTTTTTAGTAGTCACATGCAATTAAATGAAATACATTTTAATAAATATTATTGAACTTAATACCCCAAAACTACCACCATTATAAGAGGCAACCAATTATCAAAATAATGAAATATTATGCATTGAAATCTAGTATGCATTTCACGCTTACTTAATATCTCAATTTGAATTAATCACATTTTAATTGCCTGATAGCCACATGTGTTAGTGGCTACCAGGCATTGTAATGGCCAACACAAGACCAAATCTTTAATAATAAGCACTAGGTTTCAATGAGAAAGAAGTTACTTTTTAATTAAGTCACTTGATGGCTATCAGTCTTTTCCAAAATCACCCAGCTGTGTATTACATAATTTTTTGGGTTACTTCAATCTGTTTCCTAGCTAGAATTCTGTGGAAGAGTCTTGTTAGAAATGAGAAGGTTGGTCTAAGGTTATGAAATACAGAGATGCAATAATATAAAAATCAATTTAAAGTGTAACACTAAGATGAATCTTCTGATATTTATGTGGGTCTATGCATGAAATGGAGAGAAGACTGAGGTTGTCCAAGATTTTGCTTTACTTGGTTGTACAATCAACACCCATGGAAACAGCAGTCAAGAAATCAAAAGACACATTCCATTGGGAAAAGCTATGGCAAAAAGATCTCTTTAAAATGTTGAGAAGTAAAAATGTCACACTGAGGATGAAGGTGTGCCTGACTCATGCCATAGTATTTTCAGTTGTTTCATATAGTTGTGAAAGCTGGATATTGAACAAGAGAGACAGGAGAAGAATTGATGCTTTCAAATTATGGTGCTGGACACAAACATTGAATATACTATGGACTGTCAAAAGAACCGACAGATCTGTCCTAGAAGAAGTGCAACCAGAGTGCTGCTTGGAAGCAAGGATGGCTAGACTGCATCTTACATATTTTGGACATGTTGTCAGGAGGGACCAATCCCTCTTGAGAAGGGTATCATGTTTGGGAGAATGGCAGGTCAATGAGAATAAGGAAGACCCTCAACTAGATGGACTCACACAGTGCCTGCAACAATACACTTAAACATAAATAAGACAGTGTCCTGGCACAGACTCAGGGAGTGTTTAGTTCTGCTATACACAGGGTCACTGAGTCAGACTTGACTCCACGACATCTAACAACAACATGCATGAAACCAATTCTCTGATTCTCATGCATTCGAATTGTAGATTTCTGATGCATTCAAATTGTAGATTTCTGACAGTTAATTTCAATAGTTACCAACTAGGTACAAAAACTATGAACTTCATTTTTGGGCCCACTTAATAAGAGGTTGGCTGGGATTTAGCTCAGTTGGTAGAGTGCTGCGCTGCAGTCTCTGAGGTCCCAAGTTCAATTCCCAGCACTGCAAAAATGGGAGAAGGACCTGGCAATCCACTCCCAAGGCAATCCCGAAATAGCCATTGAAAACCCTATGAGGGTCACTATGAGTCGGATACTGACCTGACAGCACCTAACAACAACAACAACAACAACAACAACAACAACAACAACAACAACAAGAGGTTATGATCATTCAGAGCATATTTAATCAAATAAAAGGATTAAAAACTTTGAAAATTGTCAAAAAAAGGAAAAATATCTTAATCAGTACATGCATCAAACAGGCTCACATGCCAGGTGTGGAGGCACATGCCTATAATCCCAGTTACTCAGGAGTCTGAGATAGAAGAATTCAAAGTTCAGGGACAGAGGCTGCGTGGACAATTTAGCGAGACCCTGTCTCAAAACAGAAAATAAAAAAAGAGGTTAAAAGTGCAGCTTGGTGGAAGAGCCGTTGTATAACATGTGCAAGGCCCTGAGTCTAAACCTCAGTAGTAGGGAGGAAAAAAACTCAAAAAATTAAGAATTCACTTCTTGTTGTTGTTTGGTGCCATGAGTTGGGTCCAACTCATAGCCACCCTGTGTACAACAGAACGAAACACTCACTGACACCACGCCATGCCCAGTACTATGTCAGTGCTTCTCTGTTATTCATAGGGCTTAACGGCTGATTGTTTCAAGATTGTTTCAGAAGTAGGTTACTAGATCCTTCTTCCATTTATAGGGTGCTAGGTATCGGACACAGGGCTTCACAGACCACAGACCAGCACTCTACCACCTGAGCTAAACTCCAGCCCCCCTAAGAATTCACTCAGCATGCATTAAAAAAATATAAGAATTCCTACTAGGCCGGGCCCAGTGGCACACACCTGTATTCCCAGCGACTTGGGAGGCAGAGGCAGGAGGATCACAAGTTCGAGACCAGAAGCAGGCTGTGTAACTTAGCGAGACCCTGTCTCAAAAAGTAAAAAAATGGGCTGGGGGTGCAGCTCAATGGTCCAGCACTTGCAGAGCATGCAAACATGAGGCCCTAGGTTCAACCCCCAGAACCATAAAAAAAAGAAAGAAAGAATTCCTACTGGACAAATTTCTTCTCTCATGGAGGAAAAAAGGGTAAGACTTACATTGAACTTTTTTTTTTTTTAGCATGCAAACAGTAGTAAGGTGAAAATAAAATATTTAAAGTGTTAATAAATCCACCAAGCTCTAATTGTGTATCAAGCAAAATCATCCTTCAAAAGTAAGAAATAGTTTATTAAACACAGATTGAAGGAATCTGGTACCAAGAAACCTTCTTTGACATTTCTTGAGAGCAGAAAAATTATACAGATCAGAAATTCAAATATGCACAAAGAAAAATACTGTTAGAGAAGGAATAAATGATGTAAAATTTTTTAATTTTAATTGGCATAGTAGATAATAATTTGATTAGTAATAGCAATACTTTCAGTGGTTATACCTTTTAAGTAAGTAAAATTCATGACAGTAATTTTATATGGGATAGTAGGGAGAAACTGGGAATACTCTGAGGTACCTACACTACCCACAAAGCAGTGCAGTGTTATGTGAAACTAAACTTAGACTCGTTATAAATGTACACTGTAATTACATGTAAGTTGCAGTCCATTCTTTCTGAGGACACAGGAAAGTCTGAGAAGCTTTTCATTTATTTATTTGATTAAGTACACTTTGAATGATCATAATCTCATATCAAGGGGCCCCAAAATGGCAAACACTGTGGGATTATGCCTGTAATCCCAGCAATTCAGGAAGCTGTGGCAAGAAGATCAGGTATTTGAGGCAAGATGTAGCATGTGAACTTAACTACTGAATTTACCTGTCAGAAATCCACTATCAGAATATGTGGAAATAAATTTAAATAGAAGTATAATTGATATGCTGAGAACAGAAATAGTGGAATCATACAAAATGCTCAATTAAAACCAACAAAAGCAGAAAAAGAAAACTAAAAGGAGAACAAAAGTTACAAATATAGCTGAAGCCAGAGTGCTGGCACACACCTGTAATTCCAGCGGCTCAGGAGGTATAAGCAGGAGGATCACAAGTTCAAGACCAGAGGCAGTCTGCGTAATTTAGCGAGACCTTGTCTCAAAAAGTCAAAAAAAATGGAGTGGGTTGCAGGTCAGTGGTACAGCACTTGCAAAGTATGCAAGCACAAGGCCCTAGGTTCAATCCCCAGTACTACAAAAAAAAAAAAAAAAAAAAAAAAAAAAAAAAGAAAGAAAGAAAGAAAAAAGAAAAAAATATATATACAGCTTATATGAATTCAACTATATCAATAATTATCTCACATGTGAATCATCAAAATACACTAAGATGACAGGAACTGTCAGAATCAAATTTTTAAGCACCCAATATATGCTTGTTTTTTTTAAATAAGAAACCCACTTTAAGTATATAAACACACAAACTAAATGCAAAAGGACAGAAAAATATATACCATGCCATAGCTCTCAGGCATCCGATCTTGTCAGACCTCAGAAGCCAAGCAGGATCGGGCCTGGTTAGTACTTGGACGGGACACTGCCTCAGAATACCTGGTGCTGTAGGCTTGGGAGAAGGAGCCCACTCCCACAAAACAATCAGCCATTGAAAACCCTATGAACAGCAGGGAAGCACCGACAATAGTGTTGGGTAGTGTTTCATCTGTTGTACATAGGGTCGCTAATGAATCAGACCCGACTTGACGACACCTAACAATAACAACAATATTTAGTGGAATGGCTACATCAGTTTTCAGGAAAGCATGCTTCAAAGCAAGGAAAATAATCAGGCATAAAGAGGAGTATTATATAACAACAAGAGCCAATTCTTCAAAAGCAATCCTTACTGTATGTTTGCTTTAAAAAGAGGGTCGAAAAACATGAAGCAAAAGCCCACAGAACCGCAAAGACAAAGTGACATCTACTATGTTAGTTAAACACTGCAATACCCCTCTATCAGTAACTGACAGATCCAGCAGGCAAAAAATCAGTAAGAATACAACTGAACTAAAAAGTACCATTAACCAACTGGACCTAGTTGGCATTTACAGAGCACTTCATATGACAACAGTAGCACATACATTCTTCTCAAGTTCACATGGAACAATTACCAAGATAGGCCCATTCTGGGCTGTAAAACACAACTTAACACACTGAAATGTGTAGAAACATTACAAAACTTGTTGTTGTTCTTAAACTCCAACAGAATTAAATTAGAAATAACAGAAAGACAGCTGGAAAATTGAAAAATATCTGAACATTAAACATATTTCTAAGTAAAACATGGGTCAAAGAAGCCTCAAGAGAAATTTTAAAATATCTGTAATTAAATGAAAATGAAAATATAGTTCATCAAAACTTGTGAGATTTAGCAAAAGCAATATTTAGATATTTCTAGTATTGAAGGTACCTGCAGCCATAGCACTGTGGTGTCAGATCTCGGAAGCTAAGCAGGGTCAGGCCTGTATAGTACTGGGATGGGAAACTGCTTGGGAACACCAGGTGCTGCAGGCTTGGGAGAAGGATCCAGCAACCCACTCCCAAAAATCAAGCCGCCATTGAAAACCCTATGAATAGCAGAGAAGCGGTAACAATAGTGTTTCGCCTGTTATACGTGGGGTCCCTATCAGTCAGATACTGACTGATGGCACCTAACAGTATTGAAGGTGGTAGAAAGGAAAAAAAGACCCAAAATCATTTACCTGAACATCTACCTTAGGAAACTAGAAAAGCACAAATAAGATCCAAAGTCACTAGGTGAAAAGAAAAAAAAATTTTTAAAGCAGAAATCAATGCAATTTCAATACAGAAATAAAAAAAATAAAATTATATACTTCTACCCAACCTAGCCAAGAAAAAAAAGAGAAAAACACAAATTGCTAACCTAAGAAATGAAAAAAAAGGGTTTCATTTCTGATCACACAGACATTAAAAGGATAGCAAAGGGAATACTAGATCTGACTCAATGGCACCTAACAGCAACAGAAGAATAGGATAAATAATTATAACACAAATTTAATAATTTGGATGAAATAAACCAATTACTTAAAAGGCATAATCTATCAAAATTCACAGAATTAGACAATCTGACTAGGCCTATAATTATTAAATAAATTGAATTAATAACTGATATTAATAGCCTTTCAAAACAGAAAACAACAGGCCTAGATGGTTTCACTGATGAATTCTATTGAACATGTAAGAAATAAATTATACAAATGCTCCACAATATTTTCCAGAAATATAAGCAGAAGGAAAACATTACAACTATTCTGTGAAACCAGTATTATGTGAATCCCAAAACCAGACAATGACCTAAGAAAGAAAAATTACAGACTAATATCTCTCACAACATAGATGCAAAAATCCTCTAGAAAGCACTAACACATTGAATCCACCAATACATGAAAAGAATTCTATGTCACAATCAAGTGAAATTTATTCCAGGTGTGTCAGGTTGACTCAACAATCAAAAATCATCCAATATAACCCATCATATAAACAGTCTAAAGAAAAATGTTAATATGAATAGACGCAGAAAAACCATTTGACAAAATCTAATACACTTCTGGGAATAGGACCTGGCAACCCCCTCCCAAAAATCAATCTGCCATTGAAAACCCTATGAACAGCAGAGAAGCACTGACAGTAGTGTTTCCCCTGTTGTGCAGAGAGTCGCTGTGAGTCGGATACCGACTCGACGGCACCTAACAACAACAACCACAATACACATTCATCATAATAAACTCTGAAACTAGAGAGGAATGTAGATAAAGAACATCTATAAATAACCTAGGCTGGATATTTAAGTCAACGGTAGGGCATTTGCCTAGCACGTGTGAAGTCCCAAGTTTGATTCTCAGCATTACCCACCCCTGCAAAAAATCTATAACCAACATCACACTTAATGTTGAAAACCTAGATGATTTCTCCCCTTAAACTGAGAACAAAGGAAGAATGTCCTTGTAGGGAGAAATTGGGAGGAAATTGGCAAAAACCCCAAAACTGGGAAAACAGCTTTTGAAGATCTGGTTTGTAAATTAGAAATCTAGGAAAAGTGAAAGTAACTTGATTGGACATTTGTACAAAACCCTTCACAAATCGCCCAAACCTGATTGGCTCAGGCCATTTGGGGCAAGCTATGTAAGAAGCTGCACTGCAGCAGCTTGCTCTCTGTTAGGAACCATCGGCAAGGAAAGGACACTCTCTGTCTGACCACCAATGAAGAAAGAACTCTCTGGACTCGACCAACAACACGGAAGCATCTCTCCTCATGACCACCAAGACCAGGACAACTAGACAGCACTCTCAACGAAAGACAGACCACAAACTGAGGAAAGCCTCTTGGACCCAGCACTAAGAGGCCGTAGCTGACGACAGTCTCTGGTCCCAGTGCTGGAGGCAGAAGAGCCGCCGCTGCTCAAGGCAGCAATAGAGCTGCAGCACTCAAGTTGCTAACACTTGTTATAGCTGTGCACTTGTTTGGGTTCCCTCCTGCCCCTCAAAGGGTGGAGGCAATAAAGAGCTGTGTTTGTCCCCTCAAGGCAAAAGCACCCGAGGCTTTTCCTTTCTCCCCTCTTGCGTCATTCCTGAGGGCTGCAGAAGTCCACACCCCTTAGCACCCCTTACCCGAGGGTCCCGAGTAAGTTGTGTTTAGTTATATGTGCGTGGCTGCGCCTCTCACGCAAACATCCAGGCCGGACCAGCACTGAGCACACCCCACACTCTCCTCACCACTATTTAACACCATCCTTTGAAGTCCTATTGTTGTTGTTGTTGTTAGGTGCCCTCGAATTGGGTCCAACTCATAGTGACCTCATGTACGATGGAACGAAACACGACCCAACAGTATGCCATGCATCCAGTCTTTTTAATGTTTAAATCCACTGTTGCAGTCACTGGGTCAATCCATCTCGTTGAGGGTCTTCCTTCTTTACATTGACCAGCACTTTCCCAAACATGGTATCTTTCTCCAGGGATTGGTCCCTCTTGACATATCCAAGAAGTCTTTGTTGTTGTTGTTAGGTGCCATTGAGTCAGGTGCAATTCATAGCGACCCCATGTACAACAGAAGAAAACACTCTCCAATACTGTGCCACACCCAGCACTATTGTCAGTGTTTCTCTGCTGTTCATAGGGTTTTCAGTGGCATATTATTTCAGAAGTGGATTGCCAAGTCCTTCTCTCTAGCCTGCAGCACCTGGTATTCTCAGGCAGTCTCCCATCCAAGGGTTAACCAGGCCAACCCTGCTTAGCTTCCAAGATCAGGTGGGATCAGATGCCAGGGTGCTATAGCAGCAGACTCAAAAAGTCATAGATAATGTAAATAAAAAGAATAACATAAAAGGTACAAAAATACTGATTTGGAAGAAAGAAATAAAACTCTTTTTTTGAAGATGACATAACTGTCTATATAGAAAATCCCCAGCCAACGCAAAAAATAATAATTTCTAGGACTAAAATGCCCTTACAGCAATCCTACAAACTATAAAGTCAAATGACTCTCCTATGTACCCATAATGAACAAATAGAATTTGAATTAAAACACAACACCACTTGCATGAGAGAGACGGAGAAAGAGAGAGAGAGAGAGAGAGAGAGAGAGAGAGAGAGATATCTAGGTATAAAGCTATATGGCTACAAATTTCCAATAAGAAAATCAAAGATATATAAATACAGAGATTTCATGTTCACAAAAGGGAAAACTCAGTACTGTTAAGGTGTCCATTTTTCTCAAGTGGATCTACAGATTTAACTGAACCTCAATCAAAATCCTAGGAAGTTATTCTATGAATAGAAACAAACTGATTCTAGACTTTATATGTATAGACAAAAGATCCAGAACCATTAACACAATGTGAAAGAATAAGAACAATGTCAGACGACTGGTACTGCTGATACTACATTACCTCAAGACACAAAGCAACAGTTTTGAAGACTGCAGTATTGTCAACAGAACAGACAAAACTTTTAACAAGTCAAATTTAGACACTGACTTTGCACTGACCTTAGATGAAAATAAACTCAAAATAGATCACTCATGTAAATGTCAAATGCAAAGTTATAAAACGTGTAAAAGATAACATAAAAACACTAGGTAACTGAGGTTGCTGATGACATTTTACATACAACTCCAAAAATAGAATTCATGAAAGAAAAAAATTTAAAATTGGACTTCATTAAAATTAAAAACTTCTGTGAAAGACCCTGATATAATAATGAAAAGAGAAGCTTCAAACTGAAAGAAAATAGATGTAAAACACATATCTGATAAGACAGTGGTCCTCAATCTTTTGAGCATCAAGGACCTGTTTTATAGAAGACAATTTCTCCACACGAAGAGTACATTTCAGGAGATTCAAGCACATTACATTTATTTTTGTAAATACAGATAAAGCCTTGCTTGCACTCCTACTGCTCACAGCAATCTGCAGCCCAGGGGTTAGTAACTTTTGAGATAAAGGACTTAATTCTAAAGCAGAGAAAGACCTCTTAGATCTCATCAGTAAGAAACAAATGATTCAGTTTTTAAAAACGGGACAAATGATGTGGTTCAGTCATAGAGTGCCTTGTTAGCATTCAAGAGCACCTGGTTCAATCACCAGTACAAGCCAAATAACAACAACAACAACAACAACAACAACAACAACAGCAACAGCAGCTATGGACATTTCACCAAAGAGATAACAGATGCCAAGCAGTCATGTGAAAAGATGCTCAACATCATGTGGCATTATAGAATTGCAAATGAAAATAACAGATACATTTTTTGGCACCAAGAACAGGTTTCACAGAAGACAAGTTTTCTACGGACCATGGTGGAGAGGGTTGGTTTTGGGATACGAGACAAGGGAGAGATACTATAAATACAGATGAAGCTTTGCTCACTTGTCTGCCTCTCACCTCCTGCTGTATGGTCTGGCTCCTAATGGGCCATGGATTGCTAGTGGTCTGTGCCCCTGAGGTTGGAAACCCCTAGTCTAGAAAATGTTTAAAAAGAAAAAAATCAGTGGATTCCAGGATTTGTCAGGGGAGAGGAAGGATAAATAAGTAGAACACAGGGCATTTTTAAGAGGTTAAACTATTCTTTTTAACCCTGTATTAGTGGATACATAGTATCCATTTGTGAAAAACAAAATCTATACATATATACTATACAAAGAGTCAAAAATAATTTAAGCTATGAATATTATATGGTAATATACTGATATTGGTTCATCAACTGTAAAAAATTTACCACACTAATGTAAAATTTTAATAATACAGGAAATTAGAGGGGAGAGAGAGGTAGAATACATGGGAACGCCTTACTTTCTCCATAACTTTTCTGTCAGCGTAAAACTGTTCAAAAAAAATCTACTAACTGAAAAAAGAAATCCAAGCCAGTTCCTATACTGAGTAAGCAGTCCTTCAAACATATTTATCGAATAATAATCAAGAATAATAAGAACAGAGGAATACCAGCAGCAAAGAGCAGAAAGACTATGTGACTATAAAGTGATAAGTATTCTGCTAAGAAAAATAGAATAGGTTTTCAATGTCCAGGCACAATGGAGCACGCCTGAAATACCACTGGGGAGGTTAACGCAGGAGGATCTCAAATTTGAGGCCAGAGGCAGCCTGCATAACTCAGCAAGACCTTGTCTCAAGATAAAAAATAAAAAAGGGGTATGGGGTGAAAAAAAAAGTTTTTACTGAAGATTTAAAAACAAAAATCAGTATCTTCAGAAATATTTAATTGGATATCATTGTAAAGACAGAGAAAATGAGAGGGAGGAGAATAAGCTGCTATTAAAACATAGCATTAGCAATTACAGAAAAGAATTTATGGAAAATAAAAAACCTTAGCACCAAAAATTCAAGACTAGTTGATTTTTACAATATTTAGCATTCAATAAAAAATTACCAAGCACGCAAAAAAAAAAGAAAATATGATCCACAGTGAAGAGAATAAAAAAAACTGACACAATGACAGAATGAGGAGACAAGCACATCAAAACAATTATACCTTTATATCCAGATTATACCATAAATACTATGAATATGGAATATATTCTATATTAATCTACAACAATGATTGAACATATTATAGAAACATGGAATACCAACCAAATCAAACTTCTACAGATAAAAAGTACAGTGTCTGAAACAAAACATACAGTGATTCTATTAATGGCAGGTTAGAAACTGTAGACTATGTATTTGTTAACTTAAAGACATGGCAACAGCTACTATCCAAAAGAAAACACAGACAAGAAAGAAAAAAAATTAGCTATGTAGCAGTAATGTGTGGGACAACTTTAAGCAGTATAATACATGTATAACTGAAATCAAGACGGCAGAGAAGGTGGATATCTTTTTTAAAATGTCTGAAAGATTTCCAAACATGACATAAGCCCATAGACAAAAGAAACTTAAACTATACAAAGGCACATCATAACCAGATCCCCAGAACCCTTAAAACCAGTAACAAAGAGAAATCTAAAAAGCAGTCAGCAAAAAAAGATACGGTATGTACAGAAGATTACAGAAGAAAACAACAGCAAATTTCCTCCAAGAAACAACACAAACAACAAAATCCTGGATCAACATATTTAGAGTACAAACTATCAACCTTGAATTCTATACCCAGTGAAAGTATCTTTCAAGATTCAGGGCAAAACAGACATTTTTTAAGATAAACTAAAAGAATTTATCAGCAGAAGACCTGCACTACAAGAGATATTTTAAAAGAAAGAATAAAAGGAAGAAAAAAATATTTTTAAAAAGAGGAAGAAAAAAACAAAAATTCCAACTGAAGGAAAATGACACAAAGGGAAACCTGAATCTAAACATAGGAATTAATCGTACTAGAAATGATAACCAAATGGATAAATATGAAGCTTTTATTTTTTTCCTATTTAAATCTCTTTAAAACATAAATTAATCTGCACAGCAAAAACAGTCACACTCTATTATGGAGTTTATAATATGTAGAAGTAAAATGTATGGCAACTACATAACATAATAGTCTAAAGGGGAGGGGCTGGGGCTTATCTCAGTTGGTATAGTACTGCTCTGCTCTCTCTGAGGCCCTTGGTTTGATCCCTAACACCACAAAAATAGAAGGACCTGGTAACGCACTCCCAAAACAATTAGCCATTGAAAATCCTATTAATAGCAGAGAAGCACTGACATAGTGCCAGCACAGCACAATGTCAAGGAGTATTTTGTTCTGTTATGTATAGGGTTACTATGAGTTGGACCCGACTGGAGGGCACCTAGCAAGACCTGAAAGGAAGAAAAGGAATTATACGCTTATAAAATTCTTTTACTACATGTGTAGTATTATCATAGCCTTTGGAAGTATACTGTATTAAAAATATGTGCCATAAAACCGGTAACAAGAAGAGTCACAACTGAGACACAGGAGATTCAAAGATGCTGAAGCAATCCAAAGAAAGGCAGAAAAAGTGGGAAGCAGGAACAAAAAATGAGACAAACCACAAATAGCAAGATGGTAGATTTAAACTCAATGATATCAATAATCACATTAAATGTAAATAGTGTAAACATCTATATTAAACAGTGCGCATCAGATTGGACTTAAAAGGCAAGATTTAACTACATTTGGTCCTTTGTAGCTGTGGATTTCACATCTGTGGGTGCTGCATCCTTGGATGCAACCAATTGCATATAAAAAATATTTAGAGGAAAAAAAGTCTACTGAATACATACAGACTTTTTTTCCTTGTTTTTCCCTAATCTATACAAGGCAACAACTATTCACATCACATTTATGTTGTATTAGGTATCATAAGTAATCTAGACATGATTTAAGGGATATATATAGGAGGATGTATGTAGGTTTGATGCAGATACAACAGCACTTTACATAAGAGAATTGAGCACCCAGCAGATTATGGTATCCACCGAAGTCCTACAAACAATCCTCCATAGATACTGAGAGACAACTGCATGTGCTGTCTACAAGAAACCTACTTTTAGAACAAAGGCAATCTGGGCACGGTGGCACACAACTATAATCCCAACAATTTGGGGGGCAGAGGCAGGAGAAGTGCAAGTTCAAGGACAGAGGCACCATGTATAATTTAGTGAGACCTGACCTGGTGCAATGGCACAAGCCTGTAATCCCAGCAGCTCGGGAGGCAGAGGCAGGAGGATTGCAAGTTTGAGACCAGTGGCAGTCTGCATAATTTAGCAAGAGTCCCTTCAAAAAAGTAGAAAGTGGGGGTGCAGCTCAGTGGTACAGCACTTGCAAAGCATGCAAGTGCGAAGCCCTGGGTTCAACCCCCAGTATTGAAAAACAAAAACAACAACAACAACAAAAAAACCAACTTTGTGAGACCCTGTCCCAATATAAAAAAATTAAAAAAATAAAAATGGGCTGGAGATGCAGCTCAGTGGTATAGCACATGCAAAGTATATGCAAGGGCCTGGGTTCTGACCCCCAGTACAGGAAAAAAAAAAAAAAAAAAAAAAAAAAAAAAAAAAAAAAAAAAAAAAAAAAAAAAAAAAAAAAAAAAAAAAAAAAAAAAAAAAAAAAAAAAAAAAAAAAAAAAAAAAAAAAAAAAAAAAAAAAAAAAAAAAAAAAAAAAAAAA
>VMDO01009969.1:0-12489 GCA_007922755.1 Pedetes capensis | reverse complement strand
TGCAAAAAGATTATAATACTAATCAAAAGAAAGCTGAAGTGGCTAATATTAATACCAAAGTTGATTTTAAGCAAAGTATTATCAGGGACAAAGGTTATCATTTCATAATGAAAAAAGGGCAAATTCATCAAGACATAATAATTGTAAATCTTTATATACCCAATAAACAGATTATAAACACTTAAAGTAAAATCTTATAGAATTATAAGGAGAAGCAGACTCATTCATAATTACAGTACAAGAATTTAGTAGACAGGAAATGATTAAGGATAAAAGAAGATTTGAACAGCACTACCGACCAAATTGACATAACACAACACAAGCAACACCACTAAAACAGCACTTAGGAGGAAATATGTAGCACTAAACACCTATATTGTCTGCAGCCATAGTACCCTAGCATCCAATCCTGTCTGATCTGGGAAGCTAAGCGGGGTAGGCCTGGCTAGTACTTGGATAGAAGACGATCTGGGAATACTAGGTGCTGCAGGCCAGGGAGAAGAACCTGGCAGCTCACTCCTAAAACAATCAGCCATTGAAAACCCTATGAGGGTCACTATGAGTCAGACCTGACTCGAGGGCACCTAACAATGACAACAACAACAAAAACAAAAAAATTACCACAGTAAGCAAAAGGAAATAATAGAGAGCAAAGCAGAAATGAATGACATAAGAAAACTGAAAAACCGAAATCAATGAAACTAAAAGATGGCTCTTTTATAGGACTCATACTCTTGATAAACCTCTAGCCTTGGTGGCTGGATGGGAGCCATATGATGTGCGGGATTTCCTTTAAAATAATGTTGTTGTTGTTGTTGTTGTTGTTAGGTGCCGTGGAGTCGGTATCCAACTCATAGCAACCCTCATAGGGTTTTCAATGGCTGACTGTTTCAGGATTGCCTTGGGAGTGGATTGCCAGGTCCTTCTCCCATTTTTGTGGTGCTGGGAATTGAACTCGGGACCTCAGAGACTGCAGCACAGCACTCTACCAACTGAGCTAAGTCCCAGCCCCCTTAAAATAATGTAAGAAAAGGATAAATGGATGGCAATATAAAGCAAACAGGACAATGTCTTCACATCCACTAATGTGTGGTACCTGTACGTTTGTTATGTTATCCTACTTGGTATATGTTCACTTGTGTTTCTGGAGCCATATATGACCCCATGACACACATACCTGCACTCAGGTAAGTAAATGCTACAGTGCTCCATGTCCAGCACCAGCTCAGAGGTCTATTTTAAACCCACACTACCAGTTAAGGGTTAAAAGATTATATAACAAAAACCATTTACAAAAACAAAAAGCATGAGATAGAGCCACCTGTTCCTAATAAAACTGTGTAGCATATGATCGCTTTCAGATAAAACGCAGACAACAGATACCTAGGAATACATGCATATAAAAAGGATGAGAAGAAGTCAAACTATTAAAAAGGTTTTCTATGGTGCCTAATTGTATTGAAGAATGACAGAGATAAAGAATTATTCCAGCCAGTCGTGGAGGCATGTGCCTGTAATCCCAGTGGCACGGGAGGCGGAGGCAGGAGGACCTCAAGTTCAAGACCAAAGGCAGTCTGCACAATTTAGCAAGACCCTGTCTCAGAAAAGTAACAAATGGGCTGCAGGTGCAGCTCAGTGGTCCAGCACTTACAAAGCATGCAAGCACGAGGCCCTGGGTTCAACCCTTACACCAGAAAAAAAAAAAAAAAAAAAATTATTCCAACTATTAACTCTGCTATGTGTGTGTCTGTATTTTAAACTGTAAGCTGTTATTTTAAACACTGAATATAAGTACATTTTTGTACTTTCAAAAATGTTAAATGAATAACTACCATGCAAAAGAAAATTACAAAACTACAGAAGACATGTATGTATAATAAATTTAAATTATTTGCTTTCCAACGAAGTCTCAAGATGTCAATTCTTCCTAAATTATTCTATAAAACCAGTGCTATTTTAAATCAAAGACAATATTTTCTGGTGAAGGGTAGGGGCGGAGTGGTGGAGTGTATGAAAAATACTATGTATAAGCATGTTAAAATCACCAGAAAATACTAAAGAGTAATGAGGGATTTACTCTAACCAACTTGCATCATCATCACAAAGCTACCCTCATTAAAACTGTGTGTACTAGCCAAGAAATAAACAAAGAAATATAAGAGAATGCAAAAACAGGTAAGTATGCTTGGTAATTTAGAAAAATTAAAAGTAGCATTTCAAATGGGTAAGAATGAATATGTGAGTAAATATTTTTGTAATTCTGAAGAAAGTATGAAATAACATTTTGATGTAATAGAAAGATTATTACCCTTAACAACTACAAAAAGCTTAGAATCTGTATGACCACAAACACTAAAATACTTTTGTCAAATGATAAATGACAAACTGCCAAAAATGTTATACAATATGAATTATTATCCATAACATACACAGAGCTCCTCTAATTCACTAAGAAAAAGACAATAGAAAAATGGTCTAAAAATAAGAATTGGTGGTTTCACAGACTATAAATGGCCATTAAATATTAAAAATGTTCAATCTCACTGAAAACTACAAATCAAAGTAGGAGGTTTTTAAATTTTTAAATGGTAAGACTATCAAAAAGTAATTTTTAAAATAGCCAGCACTGATAAAAATACATTGTTCAGTAAACACTATCTGGAAGATTAGCACTATCTACCAATCTATTGTTGGGGTTTAGCTCAACTGGTAGAGTGCTGCTCTGCATTCTCTGAGGACTCAGGTTCACTCCCCAGGACGACCAAAATGGAAGAAGGATGTGGCAGTCCACTCCCAAAGCAATCTTGAAACAATTAGCCATTGAAAACCCTATGAGGGTTGCTATGAGTTGGACATGACTTGACAGCACCTAACAACCACCACCACCATAATATTTTTAATATTCATATCTTCTGATTTAATTTCTTAGAATTTATCCTATAGAAATACCAGAAAGGGTAAATAAAAAAATATATATTTCAATGTTTATTATATCACTGTTTGTAAAAGCACAAATGTGGAAAGTCAAACAAAACATCCATGGGTATCAGTTGAATTGTTTCCTCTCAAAAGATACCTTAGAGTCCTAACCCCCATTATCTATGAATGAAACCTTACTTGGAAAGAGGGTCTTGACAAATATAACCAAGTTAAAATAATGTCTTCAGGGTTGCCCCTAAACCAGTATGACTGATGTCCTACAAGTAAAGAAGAAGACACAGAGAATGACAAAGAGAGAATACCATGTGAAGGCAGAGACTGGAGTGATGAGCCTATAAGCCTAGGAACCTCAACAATTCCCAGCAACTTCCAGAAGCTAGGAGAGAAGTATGGGACAGATTCACTCTCAGTTCCTCCAGAAGGATCCAACCCTGCCAATACCTTGATTTTGGATTTTTGGCTTCCACAACCATGAGATTGCTGTTTTAGAAGCTACCTACTTTGTGATACTTTGTTATAGCACATATAGGAAACTATTAACATCCATCAAGAAGTTAATAAATAGCAAATAAATATAATGCTTTATAACATAATACATGCCCAATGCCGTACCACTCTGGCATTAGATCCCATCAGATCTCGGAAGCTAATCAGGGTCAGCCCTGGCTAGTACTTGGATGGGAGATTGCCTGGGAATACCATGCACTGGAGGCTTGGGAGAAGGACCAGGCAACCCACTCCCAAAAATCAATCAGCCATTGAAAACCCTATGAATAGCAGACAAGTACTGACAATAGTGTCTCATCTGTTGTACATAGGGTCATTATGAGTCAGACACTGATTCCAAGGCACCTAACAACAACAACAATGTAATATACAATGTAGTAATAAGTGTAACAGGTATAAATGGACATGCAAATATACAAAAGCTCTATTAATGTAAGTGGTAAAGTTAAGCTATAGAACAATATGTACCATATCATTTTTCAGGTAAATTCAAGAAAACATCTCTCTACCCCTTCAACTTGTTACTGAAATCCATCCATTTCCAATGCTGGTCAAGTAAAACATGGGCTAGGCTGCACCCCTCTGTAACCGCACAAATCTATTTCCACATCTCAAAAATCAACATTACATAAAGGAATCCAAAAACTCTATTCCTGCAGTTGTTATTCCTAGTTTTTAGTGCTTTCCACTAAGAGGTTCTGTTGTCATCTGGATACCTAAATACCTAAGAAATGTCCATAGTAGTAAAGGAGCTAGTTGATCTGTATGCAATTCATAGAGCCAGTAAGAAACTCAGATGATTTCCTTTATTTTCCCAAGTTTTATCTTCTTTGAATCTAAAAGGTTAATTTTATTACGAAACTTCAAAAACATTTTATTATTTTAAAGTTATGATGTATTTGGCTTGTGATGTCAATTTCCCCATACCATTATTAATAGCATCTTATATTCCTAGATATTCTTTTGCATTTCCCCTCTGCTTCAATCTAGCAGATCTTCAGTGAGAACTCCTTTTGTAGAGACAGATTTGTATAGGAAATCTTCAAGTCAAGATAAAAGTAAGTCTAAAATATCACTGTGGCAGAGAAATCCAGGAGCCAAGGATATTGAAATAAAGTAACACTCATGATGATTAAAATATAAACTTACTACATATCTTTCATTTGATCCTACTTTCTAATGAGAGCTTTTCTAGATTTATCTCTTCAACATTACAGTTGAGTATTGTGTGTCTTAAAAAGAATCACAACTGGCTGGGTTTGGGGGTGCATGTCTGTAATCCCAGTGACGTGGGAGGCCAAGGAAGGAGGATCCCAAGTTTGAGGCCAGAGACAGCTTGCATAACTGAGACCCTATCTCAAGGTATGAAGACAAAAAAGGGGCTGTGGGTGCCGCTCAGTGGTAGAGCACTTAAACGTATGTGCAAGGCCCTGTGTTCAGTACTGAACACAATACTGCCAAAAATAAAGACTCTCAATTCATCTCCAACAAAATAACTATGATGTAAAATGGGTATTTTCTATTTAAATTCATTCTCCTCTATTACCATTATATTGCTATAACACTCTACTATTTCTGAGAATACTGACAAAGATGCAATAAATAAAAATGGCATATAATTTTGTTACAATGTATTTATGAATATTTAAGTAGATCAAACATTTTCTAATTACTCAGTAATACTTAACAGTTACAATTTAGTAAACTGTTCACAAACCAGTAAGAATTATATAGTTAGCAATGTATATTCTTTTTTTTTTTTTTTTTTTTTCCTGTGGTACTGGGAGTTGAACCCAGGCCCTGGTGCTTGCATGCTTTGCAAGTGCTGTACCACTGAGCTGTACCCTCAGCCTTTTTTTTTTACTTTTTGAGACAGAGTCTCCCTAAATTATTCAGACTGCCTCTGGTCTCGAACTTGAGATCCTCCTGCCTCCACCTCCCCAGTCGCTGGGATTACAGGTGTGCGCCATGGCACCCAGCTTTAACAATGTATATTCTATTACTATGAATAAGAATTATACACTTGTTTTGCTTCCAGAATCTCTACAGCATTCATTAATACTGTTAGGACCTTATGTATGGAATCAACTCTTTGACCTAGACAAAACAATGTATAAAAAAGCTAAACTCTATCAGCTCTTTTAAAATTTATTTTTCTACTCAAAAGTAGAATAAGCTGTCATACTTTTATTAAAATTGTTTATTAAAAGTCTGTCAAATATGGACAGAAATGAAATAAGTAAGATTACTACAAGCATCTGTTTCACTAGAAAATCTTATTCCTACCAGTACAGACTTTTAAAAAAAATCATACTTTAAGACAGTACGTTGGCACACACCTGTAATCAATCTCAGCTTCGCTGGGGGCCTAGGCAAGAAGATGGAGAGTGTGAAGCCAGAGGCAGCCTGGGCAACTTAGAGAGAAGGTGTCTCAAAATTAAAAATGAAAAGGGGGTTGGGAGTGCAGTTCAGTGGTAGAGTACTTGCCTGGCATGCATCAGTCCTTGGGTTCAACTTCGTAATACCACAAAAAAAAAAAAAATCACAACTTTAGAATACTGCTAAGCAGAACTATAAGTAGAATGCAGCTCTTCAGAAATTCAGCCAACACTTAAGCAGGCTCAGATTCTAAAAAATGTGTGTGATGTTGAATGTCCTAGTTAAACCTGCTTGATATTTCTAATAACAGACTTCATTTGTGGACTTGACAATTTGACACTATTCCCAGGTACCATTTTTACATTAAATAAAAGATAACTTAAAAAAAGGTATTTTAAATAAACTCCCTATCACTGTCCACAACGGAAAGAAAGAGATGGCCAAAGAGTAGCAGAACTGGGGGAGGAAGTTAGGAGAGAAGACCAAGTTCAGAGGCTCAGAACCTCCTCAAAGAGATTTATTCAAACTGCTCCTTAACTCATACAGACTCTACACTTAACTGACTTGAAACAAAATTGTTTGAATTGATTGATCTAAATCAAAGCAAATGCAATAAAGAGATCTAATTTACTCTAAAATCTCCTTGCCAGTAACTACTAGTTTTATAAGATTCCTAACACATATTTATATAGTGCCTATAACTTTAAATGAAACCCTAATTTCCACATGATGTATTTTTTTAAAACTGTACCAAAATAATTGATTTATTTACAATTTACCTCCTCCCTGAAACCAATCACCAATCCAGAGTTTCATTAACATCTAGGCATTATTCCAGCTATTGAGATATGTATGCTCCTGCATGCTTTTCTGCTGATGCTTATAATGTTTGCCTTTAATGCAACTCTCCTACTTCACCTTCTGTATCTAACTGGACTAAGTTCTGCTGGAAGTCTTTTTAATTACACTTGAATTCCCACCAGAAGTGGTGCTTCAGTTCAGGCTCTCATCATACTTCACATGGACTTCTATAAACTCCTATCTGATCTTCGTCTCCACTCTCACACTCCTCAATCCACCTTCTATACTACCTCCACCTTTGTCCCAAATACATTCTAAAAGTTAAATCTGATCTGTGCCTCCCAACTAATGCAGTACTTCCTCATCAGTATCTTCCTCTCACAGTTATGAAATGCATTTCATATCTTAAAAGGCAGGAGAAATATATTAATCAGTTTAACAACTCAAAATATAGACCAAAGATTAAAGGAAAATCTATTATTTTTATAATACCCAATGTTTCCAGTGTGATATTTCCAGGATTCCTTTATCAGAAAACAGTGGACTTTTAGCCAGGCACCATGACATATGGCTATAATCCCTGCAATATGGCAGATTGAGGCAAGTGGATCACCAGTTCAAGATCAGAAGCATTCTGGGCAATCAAAAGTAAGACCCAATATCCAAAAAATAAAATAAAATAAAATAAAATAAAGGAAAAAAAAAAAAAAAAAAAAAAAAAAAAAAAAAAAAAAAAAAAAAAAAAAAAAAAAAAAAAAAAAAAAAAAAAAAAAAAAAAAAAAAAAAAAAAAAAAAAAAAAAAAAAAAAAAAAAAAGGAAAAGAAAGAAAGAAAGAAAAAGAAAAAAGGGGGAGGGGGGAAGAGGAAAAAAAGAATACAGTGAACTGTAGTTCTCAAACCATAACATACATTACAATCCTACCCAGCATGCTAAAAACAGAAATGATCAAGCTCCATCTCAGACCCTGTAAATCTGAATAGTTCTCTAGCAACTGGACCTAGCCGTATATGCATTTCTAATAATCTACATAATGATTCCAATACATACTTAAATTTAAGAGCCCAAGCACAATGCTTCTTGGTCCATAACAAACTATTAGTAAGTATCCTAATTTTCCAAGCTGTGTCATACCTCTTGTCAAACCAGGGAGTACCAATTAATTTTAAATATTCAGGTATATCCCATTCTAAAAAGTTTTACTCATACCCTCTCCCATCATCTTCTCCTTTGATCCTCCCAGCCTTTATAAAAATAGTTTTCATATATTTACATACAAGGTATGATCAAAAAATACAGTCAATGTTTAAATTTATAAAATTACAATAAAAGACACACTGCCATTGATCCCCTTCAAAATACTCCCCCTGGCTACAAGCACACTTATCCTACCATTCTTACCATTTTCTGAAGCAGTTGGCAGTCATATTTCATGAGTATCTTTAGTTTCATCCTCTATCATGACCACATTCTGTGTCATACATCCCTTCTGTTAAGGCAATTTCTGTCAAATAAAAACATTACACAGTGTCCTCATCCACTTTATTCATTGAACCTGGCACCGTGAGACTTCTGGCTCTTCCCCAAAGTCAAAATGACCATGAAAGATAAAAGTTTTCAATAGATGCAGGACATGGAAGCAGCCATGACACTCTAAAGACACTAAAAAGGACTTTCAGAACTGCTTCAGAAAGCAGCAAGAATTATGGAATAAATGTGTTTGAAGCTAGGGGGAGTATTTTGAGTGGGATTAATGGCAATATGTCTCGTACCGTAATAAAAGTTTTTTAAAATTATAACATTCGCCATATTTTTTGATCATACCACATACAGTCACTTTCACCCACACAGCCATTCCATGACATTGCATCTCTGTTTTACAGATGAGAAAACCAAATCTTGGCTAGGAACGTTAAGAAACTTTTCCAAAGTGACCCTGAGTTTGAACCCACATTTGCTGACTACAATGCTATTGTGTTTTCCATTGTGACATGCAGCCTTTTACATATCACTCTGAAGTATTGATTTACTCATCAGTTTACACATTTGTTTTCCTCTTTAGACACACACTGCTCCCTGAGGGCAGGCATCAACCTTGATTTTGACCTCAACATTCAGTTACTCAATCCATATTTGTTCAATGAAAGAACAAATGAAGCTCCTTGAGAGCTGGTACTATAACTACTTATTTCTAGACTTCTTAGATAGTTCTCTGAATGTACTTCTCGCCAAAACACATTTGGTTTGCCCTGTAAATATATTGCTGGACTTATTAACAATGTGTTTCAGTATTGATTTTAGCTACCAAAAAACTGCACAGTCTGTAACAAAACGAGAAAAAAGATTATTCAAAAAAAAAAAAAAAAACACATCAGTCTTATATTACCCTCTAAGATCAAACTATTTTAAAGTTAATCTTCACAACAATTTCATCCCACAAGAGCAGGCAACTAGAACAGTGTGGTTTTAAATGACTGAAATGCAAAAGGTAAAGGTGATTAATAATAGATGACATAAAGAAGCAGAGCACTGAATACTTGCAGCCTATTTTGGCAAACCACTTATGCTATCCCGTAAGCAATGATATCTTTGTTTATCATATTCTCCCTCATCTGTCATTTGATTTGTTGATACCACTGGTAAACACTATAGATAAACAAAGAACAACTAAGCAATATACTTGCACATAAATGTAATGGCCTTCCTCCCTAAAGTTCATATGTCTACTATGAAAAACATAGCAAACTACTTCCTTTTTGATACATTATATAGCAAATGTAATCAAAAGGCAAAATGGACATTCTTTTTTCCATTTGCAGACAACTAACATTCAAAGATTTTCCTAAACTAACAACAAGAAAAAGTTAATGCTGCTTTAAGAACCCTACATTTTAATTATGTTAAGTTTTGGTCAGAAAAAAATGAAGTGGTTATTCCTTCAACACCACTTTTAGAAATAAACACTAAGAAAAAACCCTTCGGAAATAATACGATGTAAGGGAATGTACAATGGGACTAGGCATCAAGAGTCCTGGTTTTCTAATTCCAGTTACATTACCAAATGTGTGTGACTTGGGGCTCACTGGCTCATTTTCTCATTTTTTCAAAAAACCGTGTGTAGGGAGAAGAGACTTGATTATCTTTCATATTGTTTCCCAAATTCTGACTTTGAGCCACCCTCCTGTTTCATTCTTCTCATAAGTAAATACGATATTCTTTAAAGTCTAAATTCTTATGTAAGAAACACATCTGAAGATGAATGTCATGATTCAGTCTCCAATAGGATGGCACAAGATACATAGAGTAGATTCCTGTAAAGTTAACAATTAATCTAGTAACTTTCCAGAAATTGTCTAATCTTCACTTTTTAAACAAGCGGGTGTAGTCTGGTTTGACAAAGCTAACATTACAAAGAAAAGTTATAAAATGGTACTGCTCTGCTGAAACTTCCCTAGGCGCTTCCTGGGTCCCACTAGAACTTATTCCGCAGGTGCTCAGGAAGCAAAGAGGGGGAAAAGGGAAACTACTATACTTCCAACATATTTCAAACAAACTATATTTCAACTCAGTCTTCAATAAGATCCCCGCAAGGCCTACACCACCTAGCAGAACCTCTCCACCCCCAGAAGTGCCAGCAGCCAATGTAATGAACACTTCCGTCAACAATACACATACCCCTTCCTAAAGCAGAACTGCTAGCTCCCAAACCGCCATCTGGGTTGGAATCCACAACACAGCATCTACCTAAGAATCATTATTGGCCAAGAAGTACTATAGATTGCGTTTCCCTTTGAGTGGCTGCGGGAAGAACAGCACCCTCCGTAACCAATGCCAAAACATAAAAATAAAAAAAGGAAGGGAAAAGAAATCATCGCAGAGTAGAGTAGAAGCCAGGCCTGGGCATGACTTTATTTCCTGGAGAAATAAACCCTCTCTCTTTGCAATGGAGAGCAGGAGCAATTCCTGACCCCAAGTATTCAGAAACCAGCTACTGCACTTCATTCCCTCCTCGGATACTAAAAGGGATGAAAAATCCGATCTGCTTCCTTCCCTGATCTCACTCTTAAACCTCTAGCATTGTTAAGGAGGACACCCAGAACAAACAACAGAAGGTGAGCGAGGGCCAGTGCCTGGGTTCTGCTCTGAGATTAAGCGGCCCCTGAAAGAAGAAAATCCCCTCGTGGTTTAAGAGTAAAGTTTGCAGCAGCACCAAGGGCGCAGATCCGGGCCCGGCCAGGCTGGGCTCCAGGGCAGGCCCGCGGAGGTGACACCACTCCCTTGTTCCCCAGGAGCTCCGGGAGGCGGCGTCCGGCCGCCCCGGCCCGAAGTGGCCGGGACCACGCCGCCGAGCCGGGGCGGACCGGAGGCCTGGCCGCAGCTGGACCCTCAGCGCCGCTCCCGCCGCCCCCGCCCTCCCGCTCCCGGACCCCACGCCCAGGCCCACGGGGGACGGCGGAGCTGGCGACGGGGTTTCGGGCACTGACCACACATTTCTTGCCGAGGAAGCTGAAGAGCGACTCGTTCTCCTGCGGGGTGAGCAGCAGGGACCCCACGTTGGTGACCCTCCGCGGGGCCGGCGGCTGCTGGCCGGAGCTCATGGTGTCGCCGGCGGGCTTGGGCGTCCAGGGCCGCGTCCTCGGGCGAGTGGGCGAGCGCTCGTTCCCCCTCGCGGTGACAGGGGCGGGGAGGGAGTCAGAGGCGCAGCATCTCCTCGGGCGCGGGGAGGAGGAGGACTAGGGAGGTGGAGTCGACGGCGGGCCTCCTGCGGGCCGCGCGCAGCGAGGGGAGGCGCCCAGCTCCCTCCTGGCCGGGCCTGAGCCGGACGCTCGCAGTCCCCGCACTCCGGCCACCGCGCTAAACGCCCAACTCCTCCAACGCTCTGGCGGCTGCGGAGGCGGCGGCGGCCGCACAATCCAACATGGCAGCGGGGGTGGACGAGACCACGGGACGAGAGACGCGGGGGAGCGCGCCGGAAGCGCGAGGCAGCCTGCAGCTCCCCCTCGGCCCGGCCGTCTCGCCGCACAGGCCCGACGCCACGCCCCCTTCCGGCCGATCGTGGCTCGGCTCCCGGTGCGCCTGCAGTCCTGGGGCTGTGGGCTAGAGGGTGGGGAGCGTGGCCCAGCCAGTGCCGCCTGAGGCGAGGATGGAGGGTCGTCTTGGCCGCGGAGCCGTCCTGCCGCCTTTCCGCAGGCGCACACCTTGGCGGACCCAGGTGCCCCTCCCGTAATAGCACCGGTTTTCTGCCTCCTGTCAGGTCTGGATCCTGAAGACTCGGACTAGGGGTTGACGGGAGCCCTTAAGGGCCTTGTTTAGGTCAGAGCCGCAGGTGCCTGGGGTTTCATCAGCTGTGTGCAGAGTTCAGCCCTGGCAGTGCAGGAACAAACAGGCCGTTCCCAGGATTGTAAAAGAAATCTTGGTGAATGTCACATGAAACATATTAGAATTTATTGGGTAAAACCATATTATCCTGTTCGATAATTACTGAGTTTCAGTAAGCCAAAAAGTTATATGTTAAACTTGAGATATATTCTGTGACAACTAAATTTTGGTAAAACTGTTCGATATTAACATCTCTTGTTTCCTCCCAAAAGAAATCTGTGGCGTACTAAATGGGTTGGTAAACCTTTATCAATGCACTTTGCAAATATTAATATTTAAAATTAAGTCTGCTTTTAATGAAATTGGGTGAGAAGGAATATATCGACAAAGGAAAGTGAGAACATACACCCTTGGGAGTTCTCACATAATATATGGATTTTTCAAAATTAAACTTGTTTAATACTGTTAAGGAAACAAGTGAATTAAAAACAAAGTGGCAGGATCGTTTATAAAATAATTAGGTTGAGAAAGGCAATAGTAGAAATG